>CAHIKZ030005535.1:1290000-1500000 GCA_903632075.3 Acanthosepion pharaonis
AATTTTTCACAGTTAACCAGAAGAATATTCAATAGAGTTCTTAAATTTAAAAATTTTGACAATCTAACGATATTTTACGTCAGTATATAAATATTTTTTGCAAAATAAAATCCTGATATTCTTCTTAATAAAGTCTGTCAGAGGACGAAACGAGTCGGTAAAAATAGTTTTCCTTTTGGCTTTATTCTTTTATATATATATATATATATATATATATATATATATATATATATATATATGTGTGTGTGTGTGTGTGTGTGTGTGTGTGTATGTATGTATGTATGTATATATGATAAAAATATAGCTTTAATGTATTCTATATTTATATGTAAAAGTGTTCAATATAAGGTAATGAGCATGTGTAAATACATAAGTGAACGGATGCGTCCATATATATATATATATATATATGTGTGTGTGTGTGGGTGTGTGTGTGTGTGGTTGGGTGTATGTGTGGGTGTGTGTGTGGGTGTGTGTATGTTTTGAACAATAAAAATATAAAAAAAATTATATTTTCAGACATACTGAGTTGTATATTATTATTTTTGGTTTTATTATTTCAATTAGCTTCCTCGACTAGTTTCGGCCAGCATGGCCATCATCAGGACAAAAATATCCCAGCTTGTTAGTAGCAATGAACTACAGGAGTGAATGATTGTTTATGAAGAAAATGAATTTTATCTGTAGTTTTTATTTGTTTTTTAGCATTAATTTGGGTCAATCTTTGTGTTGGTCAAACGGTCTCTTTCAAGTTGTTTTTCAGATAGAGAATAGGAGATTCTTGACTTTAAGAATTCCCTCACTGGTCATTTTGACAGTTTTATTGGTTGCTGGTAATGGAATGTGTGTTAAATGTATGTTATCTGTTAGTTATTTGGGAGTGTTTGTGATGTGTGCATGTGTATATATTATCATGAGTTTGTGTATAAGTGTGAAACCTCAACACCTCTGTAAGCATGTCTGTCTTGTGTGGGTGAGAAATGTGGTTAGAGCTTGATTTATGGGGTTATATATTAATTCTATCTATGTCGTTAAATTTGTGATTAAGCCCGTCTGGACGAAGTGTTTTAGGCGCAAAATCCATTTGTCTTCATGTTCCTAATATTTTTCTAAGCTTATTTTTCCTGTCTATTTCTATTTTTTCAATTATAGTGAATTTTGCGTGGCTTTTAAAATCATGTTTTTCTAGGCTGAAATGTTGTTCTATAGGTAATATACTTTCGTGGGGAGCCGGGTTGATCCGATAATTTTTAATTCTGTAGTGAAGAAGCCATTCCGATTTTTCCACATATTTTTCTGCCATAGGGTGCATTCTAATAAGTAAATTATGTTATTATTTCTATAGTTAGAGTAGTGGTAGATTTTGAAAGTAGATTTAGTGACTGAGCTAATGAACGAATTGGCATGTCTAACGTAGTTACAACATAGGCTCCTTTTCTTGTTACATGGTTGGGAAAATCCTATTGTTTTAACTTTTGATGTATTACTTTATCATCTGAAATTCCTTATGGTTCTACGATATGCTAGATGGTCGAGTTCCTCAAACAAATCTTTAGGTTTGCTTTGAGATATAGTATTTTCCAGCGACTTTTGATTACCATTATATATATATATATATATATATATATATATATATATATATATATATATATATATTTAATTTAGATAAACGTGCAATCAATTTACAAATTCATGAATTATTCATAAAAAACAAATACAAAGTTAATGATTTAAAAATCCATCGTCGCAAAAATTCAAATAATATACAAACCCCCCGAACCTGTTATGAATGAAAAGATCCTTGTTTTATAAATTTCTGTTGCATTAGTTCTTAAGAACTAATGCAACAGATATTAGTTCTTAAGAACTAATGCAACAGAAAATATAGAAACAAGGATATTTTCATTGATAAAAGGTTTGGGGGTTTTTTATATTATTTGAATTGTTTGCGACGATGGATTTTCGCCAATTAAATCATTAACCTTTTGTATTTGTTTTTGTATGAATAATTCATGAATATATATATATATATATATATATATATATATATATATATATATATATATATGGGAGGCGTATAGAATATTAATATACTCTCTTTCCGACCATGAGACACTGTTTCGAATTTTCCCATGGTTTATTTGTAAGGAAGGTGACTTTCTGATGATAAAGGGCCTGCAGAGACAATGCCTGTGCGCGGGACCATGGGAAAGGGCTTGAAAACCATTTCACAGGTTTACTCAAGCTTTGTGAGTAATATTCTGCTAATTTTGACCCTTTAAAATATTTGCTTTTATTTGCTTTACTGAGAGAAGTTTGTCCAGGAGATTTCTTGACAAATCTCCATCCACGAAGTATTCTACACCATTTACCATTCTTGACGCCCTTAATACCAACCAATTCAAAGATTTGTGCACTGGTCGAAAGTGTTTGTTTTGCTATATCTCGATTTAGTTTACGTTCCTCTCTAGGAGAGAGTTCCTGAAGCTTTTTCTGTTGCTTCTAGTTTTTAAGTGAGTTATATTTTCATCAAAACTCTTTATTATTTAAAGCTCCTTTGATATCTCCAATGTGGACATTCCCTCTCTCGATAACTTTGTTATTTTCTGTTTTTCAGCATTTATTATATCCTTTCCCATTACTTGTATTTCAATGTATATTATACGAAAAACGAGCAAAACAGTTTTTATTAGATTCCAGAGGCTTTAAACTTATATTATAACAACTTGCAGCTTTTATAATAAATTCAATAAATTTAAAAAACCTTGTTGAAATTACATAAAAATTTAACTCGAGTTTTGATTAGATGTTTAAATTAGTCCTTTAAAATAAGACAAAGAATTTTCAAAGCAAAAACGAAGTTTAAGTTCTTTGCAAACTTGAAGTTTAGGTTCTTTGCATAATAACTTCAGACGGGCTCTAATTTGATTATTACGACTCTAAAGTATACATTCATATAATTATACCTACTATCCGAAAACCATAATAATTTCATTTTTTAACTAATAAATTTATTCATAAGTAAGTGTGAAAAATAAAAATATTTGAAATTGATAACTTTTTCATTTCACTGAAACAGACGCTAAATACTTATATCTTCCGTACAGGGGGGGTACTTTCTTTCTTTTTCCCACTGAAACCAATAGGTTCTCCGATGTGTCAGTCCTGTGTTTCCACGCGGCTAAAATGGAATAGTCCATTATGAGGTATTGGCAGAACGTAACGGTCGTGTGAACTAAGGAACTAGTTATAGAATGGAGCGTCAAGCAGAATTTTATTAGGGATATTTTCGACATAAAATAAGCTAATATCATACTGAGGAGATATTACCGTAGAATGCATGAGGCACAGTTGGCAAATCTCTGACAACGACATCGCGTGCAGACCTAAGCCTTGTAAGTGAAATTATGTCTGGAAGACGTCAATGTTTGTTTTCAGGCGACATTGGTGGCGCTGCTACCTCACTTTAACAGTGATCAATGTCTGCTGCTGTTAAACAACAATAAATTTCAAATAACATATGGTGTGCACTTTAACACGCTGAAAGTCAATGTATACGCTTTATGTAGACTCGAAGACTTAAGCAGGAAGAAGAATAAAGAATTAGAAGCATATGCATATTTTTAAGAATAAAAAGAAAAAATGCGGGGAACTTTTCGACACTCCTCATAAATATTCGTCAATGTGGTTAAAACGTTCGTTTTCTGACCATGAGATCCCAGTTTGAATCCCACCTTGGTCGATCTGTCAGGAAGGTAATTGAAAAAGGAGATCCCAGCGTGCTTTTGGAATGTGCCCGAAAACCATAACACGGGTTGATACAAGCATTGTGACTGAAATTTGGGTAAATGGAACCATTATGACCCGTCGGTGGTTATGCTAGCACGAAGTCAGAAGTCATCGTGACCGAGGGTGTGAGCGTGATAGCCTTATTCAAACTGTTGATCACGCAAGATAACACGATTTGTACCATAAACTCTAAGCTCCGCTCAGCAAATTTGCAGTATAAACTACAAGTGGGCTTTGTATTGAACAAACACAAATGTGTCTGAGCGATAGGGAATAGCTAGCCGCTCTAGTAAACTGGCATCATCGGCTTTGAGTGGCGCAATTTATATGCCATAGCCAGCATATCGGACCAGAAATTCGCTACATTTTATACCACACTACCAAAACTCAGTCTGTGTCTTATGCTAAGCGTTGTTTAGATGGGGCACGAAGTCGTATGGAATACACAGTGAGGATCGAACTCACTCTTCCGTCGTATTTGATCTAGCGAAACAAGATTTCTAACCATTACACCACGTCGAAGTCAACAACCCTCTGTGTCGTATGCATATACTGACAGCATATAATGACAGTCTCAAGAACGAAGCACCAACCACTGGCACAGGGATGGTATCAATAATCGATAAAACCTTTTCATGTTCCAATTAAATATACCGACTATGAACATACAGGTGTCGCCCACTTGCACCAACTGAAATATCCCTGATTAGTGACCACTGGATAACATGTCACTACACTTGCGTGTACGCATGCGCGTTTCTTTAAATGTTTTTCTTTTTTTATTTATTTATTTGAAGTGAATCATTCGGATATCCGGATCAGTTGTGATTAAGCATCGTTTCTTTTGCCTGTTTATTTGTCAGTATTCTTTGATTATTTTTATCTAAATTTATTCGTTGGATCTTAATAGGTAATGTGGTCTTAACTTAAATAAAATATTGATTTTATGTCCCTGCAATCCCTTACTGTCAAAACAATGTCTGTTTTTTTATGTGATTTTTTTTATAAGGTAGGTTTGTACTTCTTGTTGGAGTGGGTATCGAAATGTTTCCGAACTTTATCTCTTGCGAATTTGCTGTACAACGGAAATGCGCGTGCAGGTGGCTTTCATCGTTACCCATTCTAATGAGGCAGCCTCAAATATGTTCCGTGCTTTCTTTCCGTGTTTAATTATTTCTCCAGGATTTTGTAACTTTGTGTTTAAAAGTTTGAAGGACATTTTTTTTATGATATCATAAAAAGAACTCAAAGGTCTTTTAATGTACCTTCACCAACAAAATTCCACATACGATGATCAGCTGAAAAGTTGATAGGCTGATTATGAAGGAGTGATGCTAGATCAGTGAAATCTTATTAATAACGGCATTTTTTTCCAGGTAAAAGAGTGGGTGGTATAATTCAAAAGCTGATTATTAAGAAATGATTCTAGAGCTGTGAAATCTTCCATGCATTAATTTCAAATCTTATTCATAACGTCATTTTTTATTTCCCGGCAAATTGACATCTGACTGTTCAAATACACGTATCATTCTGTTCTTAAAAAAACAATAGCAACAGATATGAAGCCAATGTCACTGCTGAAATGGTTATCAAACAAGTGCTTTTTGGGTTTTTTTTTTCATGTTGGGAAACATATGATAGTCAACTTATAAAGATGAACAACCACTTCAAAGTTATAATCCCATACAGCAGCAATTAAGACCAAAGACTTGTGTATTGTAGCATCGCCCTGATGAAACAAGACGACTTTTCTTCAGTTTTCCAGGGCGTTTGGTCTTGATAACCTTTCGTAACTGCCTCACGAATTTGATATAGTAATTTCCTTTGATGATGTGACTCTTTTGAAATAATAAATAGACACAATCCCTTTTGTACTTCCAAAAGCTAAGATGAAACTATTAGGTTGGTGCAAAAATAATGACGTAATAATGTCGTTTTCGGACGTATTTTTTAACGTCAAAAAACGACATCATTACGTCATTATTTTTGCACCAACCTAATATCTTGGCCTTCTTCGGAGCACGTATGGAGGAATGCATCCACTGTATGAATTGTCTCTGGCTCGAAGTGATGAAACCAAAACTCATTCTGGGTTAGGGAACGTTCAAGGAAACCAAATAGGTCTGTCTCAAACAATATCAGATTTTCCCGTGATGTGATCAGCCTGATTCCGCTTTTCCCTGTTAGAAGACCGGGCACTTACCGAGAAGGAAACTTTGTCATGGCGAGTTTATTTTGTAGATTATTCTCAACTAAATGACGGGATATGCTAACAGAATTAACTATTTAAGCACGGATTAGACGATTTAATATGCCAACGTATCAACTCTTGTTCAGTTATTTAATGTCGAAGCATTGAATGAAAAGGTAGACTATTTTGAGGTTTATATACTTGACTGTTAAATTAGAAAACAAGTTTCCTTTAGCTTTTTTTTTTTTTTTTACCAAGACCATCGAAATGCTTTCTCCTGGCTTTTGAGAAACATTCCTTTGCTTCGTTTGTTGAGCCATTTGCCTGTCGAGCATCAGTTCAAGATAATAAGCATACAGGGCGAGCATTCACTGTGAAAACAACGGAATTTGTGGGAAAAAATCGCAAACTAATCCATAAGGACGGTCACCGAACATCCACCCTTGCATAAAATTGGAATGAATTATGGAATTTGTAAGGAATTCTCATCCAAGAACTTGCCGTATAACCAAGTGTGAATTCTATCAATAAATTATTTAAATAAAAAAGCAGTGAAGATTAGATATTAAGTCCGCAAGGATATATATATATATATATATATATATATATATATATATATATATATAAAAATAAATCCAAGAAAGGATTTTAGAATACAGTCTAGAACAGTTCAATGTCCGCACATTCTGAGATAAATTTTGTTAATACTGTTTTATTATAAACAGGATACTTAAATAAATAATTATGTATATATAATATATATATATATATATATATATATATATATATATATATAAAATATCATAAATATATATATATATATAAAAATCCAAGAGGATTTAAACTCAATATAACAATAAGGATACAATAAATAATTATTTATATATAAATTATTTCATGCCACTCTTCTTTCATATCTATATCATATCATCATATCATCATCTACTTAGCCCTACATAAAAGGTTCAAGAGCCACTCTTGCTAGAAGTTTACTGAACCTATCTATTAACAAAGGCCTAGTTATTGAGAGTTTTGCGAGATTGGGTCACAACACCCCACCTTATCAAAAGGCATTCGTTATATTTCATGCGGTCGACCTCTGCATGTATTCATTGTCAAATTTCCCACTGATCTCTGAGTAATTAATGTTATGATATCGGCAGTGGACCAAGCCGATAGCAATCCCTAATGGTTATCGCTCAATAGTTTGCCCCTGTTGAGATGATCAACAGCGCCGTCTTGTGGGCGATAGCCTCAAACATTTTACTAATGACACTAAGGGGGCTGATTAGCCGATATTGAGACGGGGAGGAGCGCTAACCCGCATTCTTGAAAACACTGCCTATATTTGACACCTTCCATAGATTTTGGAAGGATATTTCCTTCAGGCATCGGTTAAACATTTTTGTCATTGTTAACTCAGGTGTAATATCAGAACCTGTATTCTTCGGGGACGTCAAAGCAAATGCTGGTCAGACAACGTCAAAGAATGGGCGGACATGATTATGTTGGAACTCCAGAGAGCCACTGTCAACAGATCATCTTGGAGGAAATTGCTTGTTTCTTCTGCTCTTAGGCACTCCCAAAGATTAAAGCAATTATGACACTGATGATGATGATGATGATGATGATGACTGCAATAAAGTTTTATGACTGATAGAAGATTCGTTCTTATCGTAGATCTTATTAAGCACAAAAAGAGATTAACAATAATTAATAATAAATTAGGACAATTATAACATTATATTATAGAACAATTTTAAAAATTTATCAATATCTCGCATTTCCCCTTTGTGGATCCATGCTTTCCAGTCAAGTTCAATCTGAAAAAAATTAAATGCAATGCCAATCGCTATCTACTGACCTCCTGGTTACTCTTTTTTCTCTCATTATTAATGTTTTTGTTCCCAATTTCTCCGCATCCTCTAACACCTTGCGTTTTAGGCGCTGAACTGCCCCTTATTGGAGTGATACCGATTAAACATAAAGTTATGTGACGTATAGAAGTTTCGTTTTTCCTCTAGATCTTATTAGACACAATAAGCATAATTTCAATAAGATTAACAATAATACCATCTGTCTATATTTCTGAGATGAGGTATTATGTACACTACATCATTCGGACTATTGTCCTCATCATTGTCACCATAATTATTACAACGTTTCAGCCCTTCAGTATTTGTCTATATTTCTGAGATGGGGTATTATGTACACTATTTAGATCATTCGGACTATTGTCCTCATCTTTGTCGCCATAATTATGACAACGTTTTGGCCGTTCAGTATCTTTCTATATTTCTGACATGAGGTATTTTGTACACTATTTACATTATACGTTGTAATAAATATGGCGACAAAGATGAGGACAATAGTCCGAATAATGTAAATAGTGTGACAATAACAGTTAATAATAGAATATTTATAACAATATATTTTTCTGTTTTTTACGTCTCAAAAGAAATTAATTGGAAAAAAAGCATGTATTAAATTATTACATTTCCCAAGATTTCCAGTTTAATCAAACAGATCTTTAAAAGATTATAGTCACTTCTTTCTTTCTTTCCTACTTTCTTTCTTATTCTCCTTGAAAACGAAGCATCTCTAACATGTCTTTTCTGGTTTTCCTCGTGATGAACACGGGATAGCCTACTATTTAAGAGATATTGGCAGGGATAACCTACGTGTTAATGTACCGCTCCAGTAAGTGCCTGACTCCTTGTGCTATCCTCTAGCATTACAAGAATCACATAAGGACGAGAACGGAGTAATGAATTCCTATTTGGGCACAGACCCAACTCTCCAGCCTTGAAAGGGTCTAAAAGTGTCTCCGTGTCTTTGTAGGTGACGAATTATTTCCCACCCTCCAACCTCTTTCTCACAGGTGGTGTGTGATAATCCTCTCACTGCTCTATCGCTACGTTCACAGAAAGTGCTCGGACGTGCTACATTCTTTCGTTCCTCCAGGTCTAACTTTCACGTCAAGGTCCCGCCATGCCACACACACATTGTAACAAACCATCCACGTCCCTCCGTATTCCATTGGTGAAAAGTAAGTTCCACTCGAACTGCTTCTTCCCGCGAAATACTGATCAGTGGAATCGACTCCCAACAGGATGTTTTCCCGATCACTACAATCTTAACAAGTTTGTGTCTAGGATTAACCGTTATCTTCCCCTCCTATCCATATAAATTACCCCTTAACGTGAGCCTCTACCTCGAGTGGCCATGGGGACTTGGACAGGGTGAGCTTTACTGTAAAAAAATCAATATCAAGGTAGAAGGAACAGATATCATTATAACAAGATACGTTAAGAAATGTTATGCGACAGATAGAGGATTCTTTTTTAAAGATCTTGTTAGGTATCATAGGATATTAAGAGTTACTAGTAAAATAGTTCAATTATAAGATTATTCTTTAATAAAAGATGTGTGTTGGGTCGAATGTACGTTCTTAGCGTCAATCTTATGAGTTACATTTACTAGATTAAATAACATTAACTCAATAATTAAGAATATCTGTAAGAGTTAGAATGCAATATTAATCCTTTACATGCCATGAGCCTCATTTGGGGATCTGTTAAAATTAAACTCACTGCATGTTATTTGTATTTACATCGGATTGCTTCCATACATTGCATTTGCAGAGGTATATTTTACAACACTTAGCCTTTAAAGTTTTTATTATTAGCCGTAAGAAGACACTTTATGTCGTCATTTTACATTTCACGAGTAGAAAAATAATGACTATTTTAAAAATATTTTTTTATTATTTCTAATCAGTATTATTTTTTGATGTTTTAACATATATATATTTGATGTTCTAGTTTCTATAAAAACGACAATGGTAACTACTGAAATTTAACGTAAGGAATAAATAAACTCCTAAGACACCTGTCTGGGCCAAAAATTCGCATTAAAAAATTTGGCAGTTAATGGGTTAATAAAAACATCTAAAACAGTTATAACAAAATATGCGATAAAAGTCATGGGAAGAACAACAGATTCTTTCGTACTGGAAATCTTAGCAAACTGGTCATATGCTTCTTTTTCTTACCTTATTAACTTTCGATTTTCACTAAAGGAAAGCATTTCTCGACTTCTGCTTATAACATCCGAATTAAACCTGTTCCGCTGTCCATTTATTCAAGCTCGCTCGACAGATTATTCAACTATGAAATTTCAACTTTCTCTTTCTTAAGTATAAATTTACTTTTTGTTTCCATTTGCTCACATATTCAGTTCATGATATCCTCAGCATCCTTCTGCAGAACCACAATTCTCTTGCGTAAAGTCTCTTCTTCATCTGTGAGGAGATTGTCCATTGTTCATTGACATATAGGAAGACTGATATTGCCTAATAGTTCAGTAATTTTCTCTTCGTTTACAATTTTTTTCTGTTTTACAATGTCTTAGAAAAATACAAGAAATTAATTCGAAAAAGGATCATACATTAAATTACAACATTAGACTCGGACACCGAATCTAAACTGTTTAAACCAAATAACTAATTTTATGACACGAATGCAAAAATGACCCAAATGGTCATAGATTTAATTATTCAAAGGTTTATTTTATAGGGTCATAAATTCAAAGGTTTATTTTATAAGGTTTAAGTTTTAATCTCTCCTTTTAACTCAAAAAAGAATATCTTTTTTTCTAGCTGCGTGAAATCTGGGCAATGCGGATTCGAGTAACTTATAAAATGTTCACAAATTCAGTCGTCAAACCTTAAATGGAAGGGGATTATTTGTTTATCTAGCAGTGACCAGAGAGAAATAGAACCGCGAAAAAAAGCGGGAAGACCTTCTTCTTCTTCTTCTTCTTCTTCTTCTTTATGTCGTGTTCCTGCAGACCGTGAGCTATGATGGCTCTCCACAACTTCCAGGGCTTTGTAGCTCTTGTTCTATCCCTCTTTTCTGCCAACCATTTACACAATATTGTTAGGTAGTTTATTCAGTTCTTTATTCTGTCCCACTTGCTTTTGAGTATGTTCCTCGAGTATCAAATTCTCCAAGCCCTCAAGTGTCAGAAAAAGTTAAACTTTTTTTCATTTTGTTTTTCTTCTTTCAAATTTCTTCGCTATTCACATATTCAGTCCGTGACATTTTGTGCATCCTTCGATAGAACGTCCTGTTTAGAACTCTTTTCTTTGTTTCTAACGAAATTTTCCTGTTTCTTAATACCTTGCTTAGTTTTTAGATTGCATCATTCCTTCTTATAATGAGCTTTCGAACTTCATTTTCGCATTTTGCGGCCATTATTAAAACACTTCCCGGATATTTAAAATGTTGCATTTTTCATCATTTTTTCTCCAGGCGAGGCAATAAAGCCTTTAAGACTGAAGCGGTTGGTGGGTGGGGGGTTACGAAATGTGAGAGATTATTAGAAAAAGAAACATTATTAAAGAGAGAGAACAAAAAAAAAAAAAGGAATTAAGAAGAATGAACGTAACGATTGATATTTTATTTAATTTATTTTACTAAAGCTAAAGATGGTTGTCAGGTCGATTCATTTAAGCGCTTATCATTTCTTTAATTTAATTTGATTTTCTTGGGAGCTTGGAAGTAACAGAATATGTTATCCTGCTTTAACAATAAGATACATGGTAAATAATACTCAGCTTTTGTGTGGATATCATTGCTAGAGAGGGTGATATGTGTGTTTTATGTTGTATTTTTTTTGTTTGTTTTTTAGGTTATATTTTGGAATAGAGTTTAATTTAAGACATTCGAGGATATATGGATTAATATGATGAAATACTTATTTCATATTAGTTGTTTGTTTTTATTTAGCATTCTATCAACCACTATGGGTTATTTAATGCCGAAATCTAAACATTTTGTACACAATTTTATGGATTCAACTAAATATATTTTGAACGCAATTGTATACCTTCAACTACAGATAAAACGTATTCCTAGGGATTTTACTATATGTATTATTAGTCTCTTTATAAAAAAATCTATTGCTGGTATTTTTATACTATTAAAATGTATAATTTCATAGTCTTTTTGTTTGGTGTAGGTCACTATTTGCATATAGCCTGGAACCTAATGGGTGCTACCATCCCAGGTTAGTGTGGGTCTAAGAACAACAGCTATTAAGAGCTCATTCAACCCACATCAAATTTTCCAATCTCCCGAACAGAGGGCTTGCTGCTGATTGTAGTTTATCGTCAATCCCAGGACTCAGTGACCAAGAAAACTAGAGGATCCAAAGAAAGCTAAATCTTCTTCCTTTATGTCTCGTGAGATATCAAGGCTCTTCAAAACTTATAAAAGCTTGAAAACAATTAAGACATGATATTGACACAATATTAATAAATAATAATAATTAATAAATAATAATATTAATAATAATTAATGAATAATAAAGAGCTTCGAACAATTACAACAAGATATGTTATAAAGGTTTTCTAAAAAAAAACAATAGATTCGTTTGTACTGGAGATCTTAGCAAACTGGGAATTTGCTTTTCGTCTTTCGTTATCAAGTCGAGAATTTTCACTTTTCACGAAAGGAAAGCATTTTCTCGGCTTCTGTTTATATTATACGAACAGACAAAATTTCTATCTCTCCGCTTTGACACTATTACTAAGAAAAGACAGCCAGTAAGAATCGAACTCATTATTCAGTCGTAATTGATGCAGGTGCATGACTTCTATGCGCACAGAGTAGAGTACGTACAGGCCATTGATATATGCACATACGCAAGACTACTAATACTGTAACTCGTGTGCAATCAGATATAAAAAGATAAAAAGAAGTACACAGCGACACGCGTATATTCATCTACACGTGATGGCTGTCGTAATCACAAACGATTGCCGTGCGAAAGGCTTATGCGCGTTAAGCTCACCAACCTTACTCTCCACGCTTTCTTTCCTCTCCCCTTTTTGTCAGGACACAAAAGGTTTCTAGTTACGGCCACCAGGTGGAGAACGCTGATAAAGCACCGGAAACGGGATAATCTTCCGGCGGAAAAAAGCCGTGAAACGCTCACGTGGTCACGACATCGGAATGAAACGCAGGAATCGAGATTTTGATTGATGTCCGCTGTGAAAAAAAAAAAGCAAGATGCATGCATCGGTGCTGTAGAGTGTAAGAGACATGGAACAAATCGGGCTAGAGAGAGAAAACCCCGAATCTTATACAGGCTTCTTTCTTCGTATCGTTTTCGGTAAGCAGCTGTCTGTAGTTACGTGCAAGTGATGACGGTTATTAGCCACCCTCCCTCTCATTAAAGTTCACCCAATAAAAAGGCTCAAGATCCACTCAAGTTAGATGGTTACTGAATAAGCGTTGCTCAGAAGTTGCACAATTCTGGAAGTATGGTTCAATCAGTGAGGAACTATTCAGCTGTAATTAATGTTAGGATTTTCTAAGCCCTTAGGGTGTTTCACAAGTCCGAGAATTCAATGAGAAAAGTATATGTATTTTGATTTTCTGTATATGTTGATTTTCTAAGCTACCCTTAGGTGTTTCACAAGTCCGAGAATTCAATGAGGAAAGAACTCACAATTTTCTCGTATTTGATCGAGGTGCTCTACTGTATATATATGTTGATTTTCTAAGCGTATTTGATACCCTTAGGTGTTTCACAAGTCCGAGAATTCAATGAGGGAAAGAACTCTGTATATATTGACAATTTTCTCGTATTTGATCGAGGTGCTCTACTGTATATATTGATTTTCTAAGCTACCCTTAGGTGTTTCACAAGTCCGAGAATTCAATGAGGAAAGAACTCACAATTTTCTCGTATTTGATCGAGGTGCTCTACTGTATATGTTGATACCCTTAGGTGTTTCACATTTCCGAGAATTCAATGAGGAAAGAACTCACAATTTTCTCGTATTTGATCGAGGTGCTTTTATATGTTGATTTTCTGTTACCTGTTTCACAAGTCGAGAATTCAATGAGGAAAGAACTCACAATTTTCTCGTATTTGATCGAGGTGCTCTACTGTATATATTTTGATTTTCTGTAAGCTACCCTTAGGTGTTTCACAAGTCCGAGAATTCAATGAGGAAAGAACTCACAATTTTCTCGTATTTGATCGAGGTGCTCTACTGTATATGTTGATTTTCTAAGCTACCATTAGGTGTTTCACAAGTCCGAGAATTCAATGAGGAAAGAACTCACAATTTTCTCGTATTTGATCGAGGTGCTCTACTGTATATATTTATTTTCTAAGCTACCCTTAGGTGTTTTAAGTCCGAGAATTCAATGAGGAAAGAACTCACAATTTTCTCGTATTTGATCGAGGTGCTCTACTGTATATATTGATTTTCTAAGCTACCCTTAGGTGTTTCACAAGTCCGAGAATTCAATGAGGAAAGAACTCACAATTTTCTCGTATTTGATCGAGGTGCTCTACTGTATATATGATTTTGATTTTCTGGAAGTCCGAGTTACCCTTAGGATCGAGGTTTCACTGTATATAAGTACCTTGAGAATTCTAATGAGGAAAGAACTCACAATTTTCTCGTATTTGATCGAGGTGCTCTACTGTATATATTGATTTTCTAGCTACCCTTAGGTGTTTCACAAGTCCGAGAATTCAATGAGGAAAGAACTCACAATTTTCTCGTATTTGATCGAGGTGCTCTACTGTATATATTGATTTTCTAAGTTACCCTTAGGTGTTTCACAAGTCCGAGAATTCAATGAGGAAAGAACTCTACTGTATAATTTTTCTCGTATTTGAATCGAGGTGCTCTACTGTATATATTGATTTTCTAAGCTACCCTTAGGTGTTTCACAAGTCCGAGAATTCAATGAGGAAAGAACTCACAATTTTCTCGTATTTGATCGAGGTGCTCTACTGTATATATTGATTTTCTGCTACCTTAAGGTGTTTAGGTGTTCTCGTACAAGCTCTGAGAATTCTAAATGAGGAAAGAATTCAATGAGGAAAGAACTCAATTTTCTCGTATTTGATCGAGGTGCTCTACTGTATATTGATTTTCTGCTACCCTTAGGTGTTTTAAGTCCGAGAATTCAATGAGGAAAGAACTCTGTTCTTTCTCGTATTTGATCGAGGTGCTCTACTGTATATATTGATTTTCTAGCTACCCTTAGGTGTTTCACAAGTCCGAGAATTCAATGAGGAAAGAACTCACAATTTTCTCGTATTTGATCGAGGTATATGTTGATTTTCTCTTAGGTGTTTCTAAGTCTGAGAATTCAATGAGGAAAGAACTCACAATTTTATATGTTTGATTTTCAGTCCTAATGAGGAAAGAACTTTTCCCTCTAGGTGTTTCACAAGTCCGAGAGAATTCAATGAGGAAAGAACTCACAATTTTCTCGTATTTGATCGAGGTGCTCTACTGTATATATTGATTTTTCTAAGTTATTTAGGTGTTTCACAAGTCCGAGAAATTCAATGAGGAAAGAACTCAATTTTCTCGTATTTGATCGAGGTGCTCTACTGTATATGTTGATTTTCTGCTACCCTTAGGGTTCCACAAGTCCGAGAATTCAATGAGGAAAGAACTCACAATTTTCTCGTATTTGATCGAGGTGCTCTACTGTATATATTGATTTTCTGCTACCTTAGGTGTTTCACAAGTCCGAGAATTCAATGAGGAAAGAACTCACAATTTTCTCGTATTTGATCGAGGTGCTCTACATGTATATGTTGATTTTCTGCTACCCTTAGGTGTTTCACAAGTCCGAGAATTCAATGAGGAAAGAACTCACAATTTTCTCGTATTTGATCGAGGTGCTCTACTGTATATATTGATTTTCTAAGCTACCCTTAGGTGTTTCACAAGTCCGAGAATTCAATGAGGAAAGAACTCACAATTTTCTCGTATTTGATCGAGGTGCTCTACTGTATATGTTGATTTTCTAAGCTACCTTAGGTGTTTCTACAAGTCCGAGAATTCAATGAGGAAAGAACTCACAATTTTCTCATGTATTTGATCGAGGTGCTCTACTGTATATGTTGATTTTCTGCTCTACCCTTAGGTGTTTCACAAGTCCGAGAATTCAATGAGGAAAGAACTCACAATTTTCTCGTATTTGATCGAGGTGCTCTACTGTATATATTGATTTTCTAAAGCGTATTTGACCTCTTAGGTGTTTCACAAGTCCGAGAATTCAATGAGGAAAAAAGAACTCACAATTTTCTCGTATTTGATCGAGGTGCTCTACTGTATATATGTTGATTTTCTCGTATTTGATCGAGGTACCACTGTTATATTGTTTCACAAGTCCGAGAATTCAATGAGGAAAGAACTCACCAATTTTTCTCGTATTTGATCGAGGTGCTCTACTGTATATATTTGATTTTCTAAGCTACCCTTAGGTGTTTCACAAGTCCGAGAATTCAATGAGGAAAGAACTCACAATTTTCTCGTATTTGATCGAGGTGCTCTACTGTATATGTTGATTTTCTAAGCTACCCTTAGGTGTTTCACAAGTCCGAGAATTCAATGAGGAAAGAACTCACAATTTTCTCGTATTTGGATTGCTCTACTGTATATGTTGATTTTCTGTTACCTTAGGTGTTTCACAAGTCCGAGAATTCAATGAGGAAAGAACTCACAATTTTCTCGTATTTGATTTTGTATATGTTGATTTTCTAAGTTACCCTTAGGTGTTTCACAAGTCCGAGAATTCAATGAGGAAAGAACTCACAATTTTCTCGTATTTGATCGAGGTGCTCTACTGTATATATTGATTTTCTGCTACCCTTAGGTGTTTCACAAGTCCGAGAATTCAATGAGGAAAGAACTCACAATTTTCTCGTATTTGATCGAGGTGCTCTACTGTATATATTGATTTTCTGGGCTACTTTTAGGTGTTTCACAAGTCCGGAGAATTCAATGAGGAAAAAAGAACTCACAATTTTCTCGTATTTGATCGAGGTTCTCGTATTTGATTTTCTGCTACCCTTAGGTGTTTCACAAGTCCGAGAATTAATGAGGAAAGAACTCACAATTTTATCGTATTTGATTTTACTGTATATGTTGATTTTCTAAGTTACCCTTAGGTGTTTCAAAAGTCCGAGAATTCAATGAGGAAAGAACTCACAATTTTCTCGTATTTGATCGAGGTGCTCTACTGTATATGTTGATTTTCTGTTACCCTTAGGTGTTTCACAAGTCCGAGAATTCAATGAGGAAAGAACTCACAATTTTCTCGTATTTGATCGAAGGTGCTCTACTGTATATGTTGATTTTCTAAGCTACCCTTAGGTGTTTCACAAGTCCGAGAATTCAATGAGGGAAAGAACTCACAATTTCTCGTATTTGATCGAGGTGCTCTACTGTATATGTTGAGTTACCCTTACACAAGTCCGAGAATTCAATGAGGAAAGAACTCACAATTTTCTCGTATTTGATCGAGGTGCTCTACTGTATATATTGATTTTTCTAAGCTACCCTTAGGTGTTTCACAAGTCCGAGAATTCAATGAGGAAAGATTTTTCGTATTTGATCGAGGTGCTCTACTGTATATGTTGCCCTTAGGTGTTTCTACAAGTCCGAGAATTCAATGAGAAAAGAACTCAAAGAACTCACTGTATATATTGATTTTCTCTACCTACTTAGGTGTTTTCCGAGAATCCAATGAGGAAAGAACTCACAATTTTCTCGTATTTGATCGAGGTGTCTACTGTATATTGATTTTCTGCTACCCTTAGGTGTTTCACAAGTCCGAGAATTCAATGAGGAAAGAACTCACAATTTTCTCGTATTTGATCGAGGTGCTCTACTGTATATGTATTTGATTTTTAAGCTACCCTTAGGTGTTTCACACAAGTCCGAAATTCAATGAGGAAAGAACTCACAATTATTTGATCGAGGTGCTCTACTGTATATGTTGATTTTCTAAGCTACCCTTACAAGTCCGAGAAATTCAATGAGGAAAGAACTCACAATTTTCTCGTATTTGATCTGAGGTGCTCTACTGTATATATTGATTTTCTAAGCTACCCTTAGGTGTTTCACAAGTCCGAGAATTCAATGAGGAAAGAACTCACAATTTTCTCGTATTTGATCGAGGTGCTCTACTGTATATGTTGATTTTCTAAGCTACCCTTAGGTGTTTCACAAGTCCGAGAATTCAATGAGGAAAGAACTCACAATTTTCTCGTATTTGATCGAGGTGCTCTACTGTATATGTTGATTTTCTAAGCTACCCTTAGGTGTTTCACAAGTCCGAGAAATTTTCTCAATGAGGAAAAGAACTCAAGTCGGAGAATTCAATGAGGAAAAAGAACTCTCGTATTTGATCGAGGTGCTCTACTGTATATGTTGATGCTACCCTTAGGTGATTTTCAATGAGGAAAGAACTCACAATTTTCTTCGTATTTGATCGAGGTGCTCTACTATATGTTGGTAGGTGTTTCTACAAGTCCGAGAATTCAATGAGGAAAGAACTGGCTACTTTTTCGGGTATTTGATCGAGGTGCTCTACTGTATATTTGATTTTCTAAGCTACCCTTAGGTGTTTCACAAGTCCGAGAATTCAATGAGGAAAGAACTCAATAATTTTCTCGTATTTGATCGAGGTGCTCTACTGTATGTTGATTTTTTCTAAGCTACCCTTAGGTGTTTCACAAGTCCGAGAATTCAATGAGAAAAGAACTCACAAGGTGTTTTCTCGTATTTGATCGAGGTGCTCTACTGTATATGTTGATTTTTCTAAGCTACCCTTAGGTGTTTCACAAGTCCGAGAATTCAATGAGGAAAGAACTCACAAATTTTCTCGTATTTGATCGAGGTGCTCACGAGGTGTATATATTGATTTTCTAAGCTACCCTTAGGTGTTCACAAGTCCGAGAATTCAATGAGGAAAGAACTCTGTTTTTTCTGTATTTATTGAGGTGCTCTACTGTATATGTTGATTTTCTGTTACCCTTAGGTGTTTCACAAGTCCGAGAATTCAATGAGGAAAGAACTCACAATTTTCTCGTATTTGATCGAGGTGCTCTACTGTATATATTGATTTTAAGTTACCCTTAGGGTGTTTCACAAGTCCGAGAATTCAATGAGGAAAGAACTCACAATTTTCTCGTATTTGATCGAGGTGCTCTACTGTATATGTTGATTTTCTGTTACCCTTAGGTGTTTCACAAGTCCGAGAATTCAATGAGGAAAGAACTCCACAATTTTCGTATTTTGATCGAGGTGCTCTACTGTATATTGATTTTCTAAGCTACCCTTAGGTGTTTTACAAGTCCGGAGAATTCAATGAGGAAAAGAACTCACAATTTCTCGTATTTGATCGAGGTGCTCTACTGTATATATTGATTTTCTAAGATACCCTTTAGGTGTTTCACAAGTCCTGAGAATTCAATGAGGAAAGAACTCACAATTTTTCTCGTATTTGATCGAGGTACTCTACTGTATATGTTGATTTTCTAAGCTACCCTTAGGTGTTTCACAAGTCTGAGAATTCAATGAGGAAAGAACTCATAATTTTCTCGTATTTGATCGAGGTGCTCTACTGTATATATTGATTTTCTAAGCTACCCTTTAGGTGTTTTACAAGTCCGAGAATTCAATGAGGAAAGAACTCACAATTTTCTCGTATTTGATCGTTCTACTGGGTGATTTTCTGTTACCTTAGGGTGTTTCACAAGTCCGAGAATTTAATGAGGAAAGAACTATTTTTCGTATTTGATTGCTTACTATATATTGATTTTCTAAGCTACTTTAGGTGTTTTCACAAGTCCGAGAATTCAATGAGAAAGAACTCACAATTTTCTCGTATTTGAAGGTGCTCTGTATATGTTGATTTTCTAAGCTACCCTTAGGTGTTTCACAAGTCCGAGAATTCGTATTTGATCGGAGGTGCTCTACTGTATATATTGATTTTCTGTTACCCTTAGGTGTTTCCTAAGTCCGAGAATTCAATGAGGAAGAACTCATTTTTCTCGTATTTGATCGAGGTGCTCTACTGTATATGTTGATTTTCTAAAGCTACCCTTAGGTGTTTCTACAAGTCCGAGAATTCAATGAGGAAAAGAACTCACAATTTTCTCGTATTTTCGGAGGTGCTCTACTGTATATTTGATTTTCGCTACCCTTAGGTGTTTTACAAGTCCGAGAATTAATGAGGAAAGAACTCACAATTTTCTCGTATTTGATCGAGGTGCTCTATATATTGATTTTCTAAGCTACCTTAGGTGTTTCACAAGTCCGAGAATTCAATGAGGAAAGAACTCACAATTTTCTCGTATTGATCGAGGTGCTCTACTGTATATATTGATTACCCTTAGGTGTTTTTCAATAGTCCGAGAATTCAATGAGGAAAGAACTCACAATTTTCTCGTATTTGATCAGGTGTGCTCTACTTAGGTGTTTCATGTCCGAGAATTCAATGAGGAAAGAATCACCCTTTTCTCGTATTTGATCGAGGAATTCTAATGTATATGTTAATTTTCTCGTATTTGATCTACCCTTTATGTTTGATTTTCACGCCAGGTGTTTGTCGAGAATTCAATGAGGAAAGAACTCACAATTTTCCTGTATTTGATCGAGGTGCTCACTGTATATATTGATTTTCTAAGCTACCCTTAGGTGTTTCAAGTCCGAGAATTCAATGAGGAAAGAACTCACAATTTTCTCGTATTTGATCGAGGTGCTCTACTGTATATGTTGATTTTCTAAGCTACCCTTAGGTGGTTTCACAAGTCCGAGAATTCAATGAGGAAAGAACTCACAATTTTTCTCGTATTTTCGAGGTGCTCCTACTGTATATTGATTTTCTGACCCTTAGGTGTTTCACAAAGTCCGAGAATTCAATGGAGGAAAGAACTCTCATTTTCGTATTTGATCGAGGTTTCATGTAAATTGATTTTCTGCTACCCTTAGGTGTTTCACAAGTCCGAGAATTCAATGGGAAAAAGAACTCAATTCTTTCTCGTATTTGAAGGGTGCTCTACTGTATATGTTGGTGCTACCCTTAGGTGTTTCTAAGTCTGAATTCAATGAGGAAAGAACTCACAATTTTTCGTATTTGATCGAGGTGTTTCACTGTATATATTGATTTTCTGGTTACCCTTAGGTGTTTCACAAGTCCGAGAATTCAATGAGGAAAGAACTTTCACAATTTTCTCGTATTTGATCGAGGTGCTCTACTGTATATGTTGATTTCTAAACCCTTTAGGTGTTTCACAAGTCCGAGAATTCAATGAGGAAAGAACTCACAATTTTCTCGTATTTGATCGAGGTGATTTTCTGTATTTGATACTGTATATGTTGATTTTCTAAAGCTACCCTTAGGTGTTTCACAAGTCCGAGAATTCAATGAGGAAAGAACTCACAATTTTCTCGTATTTGATCGAGGTGCTCTACTGTATATATTGATTTTCTAAGCTACCCTTAGGTGTTTCACAAGTCCGAGAATTCAATGAGGAAAGAACTCACAATTTCTCGTATTTGATCGAGGTGCTCTACTGTATATATTGATTTTCTAAGCTACCCTTAGGTGTTTCACAAGTCCGAGAATTCAATGAGGAAAGAACTCACAATTTTTCTCGTATTTGATCGAGGTGCTCTCTACTGTATATGTTGATTTTCTAAGCTACCCTTAGGTGTTTCACAAGTCCGAGAATTCAATGAGGAAAGAACTCACAATTTTCTGCGTATTTGATCGAGGTGCTCTACTGTATAATTGATTTTCTAATTAGGTGTTTCACAATTTTCAATGAGGAAAGAACTCACAATTTTCTCGTATTTGATCGAGGTGCTTACTGTATATGTTGATTTTCTAAGCTACCCTTAGGTGTTTCAAGTCCGAGAATTCAATGAGGAAAGAACTCACAATTTTCTCGTATTTGATCGAGGTGCTCTACTGTATATGTTGATTCTCTGTTACCCTTAGGTGTTTCACAAGTCCGAGAATTCAATGAGGAAAGAACTCAATTTTTCTCGTATTTGATCGGAGGTGCTCTACTATATATATTGATTTTCAAGCTACCCTTAGGTGTTTTCACAAGTCCGAGAATTCAATGAGGAAAGAACTCACAATTTTCTCGTATTTGATCGAGGTGCTCTACTATATATATTGATTTTCTAAGCTACCCTTAGGTGTTTCACAAGTCGAGAATTCAATGGGAAAAAGGAATTTTCTCGTATTTGAACTCTACTGTATATTTGATTTCTAAAAGCTACCCTTAGGTGTTTCACAAGTCAAAGGAATTCAATGAGAAAGAACTCTGAATTTTTCTCGTATTTGATCGAGGTGCTCTACTGTATATATTGATTTTCTGGTTACCTTAGGTGTTTCACAAGTCCGAGAATTCAATGAGGAAAGAACTCACAATTTTCTCGTATTTGATCGAGGTGCTCTACTATGTATATATTGATTTTCTAAAGCTACCCTTAGGTGTTTCACAAGTCCGAGAATTCAATGAGGAAAGAACTTCTGAATTTACAATTTGAGGTCTCTACTGTATATATTGATTTTCGTTACCCTTTAGGTGGTTTCACAAGTCGAGAATTCAATGAGGAAAGAACTCCAATTTTCTCGTATTTGGTATTACTGTATGTTGATTTTCTAAGCTACCCTTAGGTGTTTTACAAGTCCGAGAATTCAATGAGGGAAAAGAAGGTGCTCACTGTATATATTGTTTTCTCGTATTTGATCGAGGAACTCTATTTTTTTCTCGTATTTGACTGTATATTGATTTTCTAAAGCTACCCTTAGGTGTTTCACAATTTCCGTATTTGAGGGTGCTCTATATAATTTTCTAAGCTGCCATAGGTGTTCCACAAGTCCAATTGAGGAAAGAACTCGAATTTTCTCGTATTTGATCGGGGTGCTCTACTGTATATGTTGATTTTCTAAGCTACCTTAGGTGTTTCACAAGTCCGAGAATTCAATGAGGAAAGAACTCACAATTTTCTCGTATTTGATCGAGGTGCTCTACTATATATATTGATTTTTCTACCCTTAGGTGTTTCCGTCCGAGAATTCAATGAGGAAAGAACTTTCAATTTTCTCGTATTTGATCGAGGTCTCTGTATATGTTGATTTTTTGATCTTTTAGGTGTTTCACAAGTCCGAGAATTCAATGAGGAAAGAACTTTTCTCGTAATTTTCTCGTATTTGATTTCTAAGCTACACTTAGGTGTTTCACAAGTCGAGAATTCAATGTCACAATATATTGCTCTACTGATGTTTTTCTAAGCTACCCTTAGGTGTTTCACAAGTCCGAGAATTCAATGAGGAAAAAGAATTTTTTCCTCGTAAATTGCTCTCGTATTTGATTTTCGAGGTGTTTCTACGAGAATTGTATATGTTGATTTTCTAGGCTGCTCTACCTTAGGTGTTTCACAAGTTCATCCGAGAATTCAATGAGGAAAGAACTCACAATTTTTCTCGTATTTGATCGAGGTGCTCTACTGTATATATTGATTTTCCTAAGCTACCCTTAGGTGTTTCACAAAGTCGAGAATTCAATGGAAAGAACTCACAATTTTTTCGATTTTCGAGGTGCTCTACTGTATATTGATTTTTCACCCAAGTCCGAGAATTCAATGAGGAAAGAAACTCACAATTTTCTCGTATTTGATCGAGGTGCTCTACTGTATATATTGATTTTCTGTTACCCGAAATTCAAGGTGTTTCGTATTTGATCAAGTCCGAGAATTCAATGAGGAAAGAAAGAACTCCACAATTTTCTCGTATTTGATCGAGGTGCTCTCTGTATATATTGATTTTCTAAAGCTACCTTAGGGTGTTTCACAAGTCCGAGAATTCAATGAGGAAAAGAACTCACAATTTTCTCGTATTTGATCGGAGGTGCTTTCTGTATATATTGATTTTCTGTTACCCATAGGTGTTTCACAAGTCCGAGAATTCAATGAGGAAAGAACTCACAATTTTCTCGTATTTGATCGAGGTGCTCTACTGTATATATTGATTTTCTAAGCTACCATTAGGTGTTTCTACAAGTCCGAGAATTCAATGAGGAAAAGAACTCACAATTTTCTGCATTTGATGAGGTGCTCTACTGTATATATTGATTTTCTAAGCTACATTTAGGTGTTTCACAAGTCCGAGAATTCAATGAGGAAAGAACTCACAATTTTCTCGTATTTGATCGAGGTGCTCTACTGTATATATTGATTTTCTAAGCTACCCTTTAGGTGTTTCACAAGTCCGAGAATTCAATGAGGAAAGAACTCACAATTTTCTCGTATTTGATCGAGGTGCTCTACTATATGTTATTATTGATTTTCCTAAGCTACAATTTTCTCGTATTTTAGGTGCTTCCACACCTTAGGTGTTTCCGGAGAATTCAATGAGAAAGAAAATTTTCTCGTATTTGATCGAGGGTGCTCTACTGTATATTTGATTTTTTCGAGGAAGAACTCACAATTTTCTCTGTATATTGAGCTACCCTTAGGTGTTTCACAAGTCCGAGAATTCAATGAGGAAAAGAACTTCAATTTCTCGTATTTGATCGGTGCTCTACTATATGTTGATTTTCTAAGCTACCCTTAGTGTTTCACAAGTCCGAGAATTCAATGAGGAAAGAACCGAATTTTCTCGTATTTGATCGAGGTGCTCTACTGTATATGTTGATTTTAAGCTACCCTTAGGTGTTTCACAAGTCGAGAATTCAATGAGGAAAGAACTCACAATTTTCTCGTATTTGATCGCGGTGCTCTACTGTATATGTTGATTTTCTGTTTCACTTTAGGTGTTTCCCAAGTCCGAGAATTCAATGAGGAAAGAACTCACAATTTTCTCGTATTTGATCGAGGTGCTACTGTATATATTGATTTTCTAGCTACATAGGTGTTTCACAAGTCCGAGAATTCAATGAGGAAAGAACTCACAATTTTTCGTATTTGATCGGAGGTGCTCACTGTATATGTTGATTTTCTGTTACCCTTAGTGTTTCACAAGTCCGAGAATTCAATGAGGAAAGAACTCACAATTTTCTCGTATTTGATCGAGGTGCTCTACTGTATATATTGATTTTCTAAGCTACCCTTAGGTGTTTGCCAAGTCCGAGAATTCAATGAGGAAAGAACTCACAATTTTCTCGTATTTGATCGAGGTGCTCTACTGTATATGTTGATTTTCTAAAGCTACCCTTAGGTGTTTCAAGTCTGAGAATTCAATGAGGAAAGAACTCACAATTTTCCGTAATGAGGTGCTCTACAACATATGTTGAAAGCTACCCTTAGGTGTTTCTAAGTCGAGAATTCAATGAGGAAAGAACTCACAATTATCGTATTTGATCGAGGTGCTCTATTGTATATATTGATTTTCTAAGCTACCCTTAGGTGTTTCACAAGTCCGAGAATTCAATGAGGAAAGAACTCACAATTTTTCTCGTATTTGATCGAGGTGCTCTACTGTATATGTTGATTTTCTGTTACCCTTAGGTGTTTCCACAAGTCTGAGAATTCAATGAGGAAAAAGAACTCACAATTTTCTCGTATTTGATCGAGGTGCTCTACTGTATATATTGATTTTCTAAGTTACCCTTAGGTGTTTCACAAGTCTGAGAATTCAATGAGGAAAGAACTCACAATTTTCTCGTATTTGATCGAGGTGCTCTACTGTATATGTTGATTTTCTAGCTACCCTTAGGTGTTTCACAAGTCCGAGAATTCAATGAGGAAAGAACTCACAATTTTTCTCGTATTTGATCGAGGTGCTCTACTGTATATATTGATTTTTCTAAGCTACCCTTAGGTGTTTCACAAGTCTGAGAATTCAATGAGGAAAGAACTCACAATTTTCTCGTATTTGATCGAGGTGCTCTACTGTATATGTTGATTTTCTAAGCTACCCTTAGGTGTTTCCACAAGTCGAGAATTCAATGAGGAAAGAACTCACAATTTTCTCGTATTTGGATGGGAGGTGCTCTCTACTGTATGTTGATTTTCTAAGTTACCCTTAGGTGTTTTACAAGTCCGAGAATTCAATGAGGAAAAGAACTCACAATTTTTCGTATTTGATCGAGGTGCTCTACTGTATATGTTGATTTTCTGTTACCCTTAGGTGTTTCACAAGTCTGAGAATTCAATGAGGAAAGAACTCTTGCAATTTTCTCGTATTTGATCGAGGTTCTCTACTGTATATGTTGATTTTCTAAGCTACCCTTAGGTGTTTCTACAAGTCCGAAAATTCAATGAGGAAAGAACTCACAATTTTCTCGTATTTGATCGAGGTGCTTCAGTTACTGTATATGAATTTGAATTTTCTTTGATCAGGTGCTCTAATTTTAGGTGTTTCACAAGTCCGAGAATTCAATGAAGGCTCACAATTTTCTCGTATTTGAACTCTACAATTTTCTAAGCTACCCTTAGGTGTTTTGATTCAATGAGGGAACTCACAATTTCTCGTATTTGATCGAGGTGCTCTATATATTGATTTTCTAAGCTACCTTAGGTGTTTCACAAGTCCGAGAATTCAATGAGGAAAGAACTCACAATTTTCTCGTATTTGATCGAGGATTGCTCTACTGTATATGTTGATTTTCTGTTACCCTTAGGTGTTTCACAAGTCCGGAGAATTAATGAGTGAAAGAACTCACAATTTTCTCGTATTTGATCGAGGTGCTCTACTGTATATGTTGATTTTCTGTTACCCTTAGGTGTTTCCAAGTCCGAGAATTCAATGAGGAAAGAACTCCTCGTATTTTTCTCGTGATTTTCGTTACACTTATAGGGTGCTCTACAAGTCCGAGTCAATATATTGATTTTCTAATCGAGGCTTACCTGTTAATTTTAGGTGTTTTACAAGTCCGAGAATTCAATGAGGAAAGAACTCATATTTTGATTTGATCGAGGTGCTCTACTGTATATGTTGATTTTCTGTTACCCTTGGTGTTTCACAAGTCCGAGAATTCAATGAGGAAAAAGAACTCTGAATTTTTCTCGTATTTGATCGAGGTGCTCTACTGTATATATTGATTTTCTAAGTTACCCTTAGGTGTTTCACAAGTCCGAGAATTCAATGAGGAAAGAACTCACAATTTTCTCGTATTTTGATCGAGGTGCTCTACTGTATTTATATATGGGTGTTTTGAATTTTCTCACAAATTTGATCTGCTCTACTATATATTGATTTTTAAGTTCCTTAGGTGTTTCCGTCCGAAATTCAATGAGAAAGAAAGAACTCATGTTTCGAGGTGCTCGTATATGATTTTCGACCGCTTGGGTGTTTCACTGAATTCAATATTGAACTCACAATTTTCTCGTATTTGATCGAGGTGCTCTACTGGTGTTTTCCTACCCTTAGGTGTTTCTAAGTCGAGAATTCAATGAGGAAAGAACTCACAATTTTCTCATTTGATCATGTAAATTGATTTTCGCTACCCTTAAGAATTCAATGAACTCTATTTTCTGTATATATTGATTTTTCCTAAGCTACATTTGGGTGTTTCACAAAGTCCGAGAATTCAATGAAAGAACTCTGAATTTTCGTATTTTGATCGAGGTGCTCTACTGTATATGTTGATTTTTCTAAGCTACCTTAGGTGTTTCACAAGTCCGAAATTCAATGAGGAAAAAGAACTCACAATTTTCTCATGTTTGATCGATTGCTCTACTATATATTGATTTTCTAAAGCTACCTTAGGTTTCACAAGTGTTTCACAATTTTCTCGTATTTGAAGGTGCTCTAATATATGTTGATTTTCTAAAGCTACCCTTAGGTGTTTCTCGTATTTGAACTCGAATTTTCTCATGTTGATCAACTCTACTGTATATATTATTGATTTTTACCATAGGTGTTTCACAAGTCCGAAATTCAATAGGGAAAGAACTCTGAATTTTCTCGTATTTGAGGTATATATTGTTTCACCCTTGGTGTTTCCAAAGTCCGAGAATTCAATGAGGAAAGAACTCACAATTTTCTCGTATTTGATCGAGGTGCTCTACTGTATATGTTGATTTTCCTAAGCTGCCCTTAGGTGTTTCACAAGTCCGAGAAATTCAATGGAAAAAGAACTCACAATTTTCTCGTATTTGATCAGGTGCTCTACAACTATATATTGATTTCCTAAGCTACCATTAGGTGTTTCACAAGTCCGAGAATTCAATGAGGAAAGAACTCACAATTTTCTCGTATTTGATTTTCTACGTATTTGATTTTCTCTACCCTTAGGTGTTTCACAAGTCCGAGAATTCCAATGAGAAAAGAACTCTGAATTTTTTCATGTTATAGGTGCTCTACTGTATATATTGATTTTCTAGCTACCTTAGGTGTTTCACAAGTCGAGAATTCAATGAGGAAAAAAGAACTCACAATTTTCTCGTATTTGATCGAGGGTGCTCTACTGTATATGTTGATTTTTTACCCTTAGGTGTTTCACAAGTCGAAATTTGAGGAAAAAGAACTCCATTTTCTCATGTTGTGTTCTACTGTATATTGATTTTCGCTACCCAAGTTTCACAAGTCCGAGAATTCAATGAGGAAGAACTCACAATTTTCTCGTATTTGATCGAGTGCTCTACTATATGTTGATTTTCTAAGCTACCCTTAGGTGTTTCACAAGTCCGAGATTTCAATGAGGAAAGAACTCTGAATTTTCTCGTATTTGATCGAGGTGCTCTACTGTATATATATTTTTGCTACCTTAGGTGTTTTTTCTGAGGAAAAGAACTCACAATTTTCATGTTGTTGATCTTAGAGTCTTGATTTTCTATAGGTGTTTCCTGAAGTCCGAGAATTCAATGAGAATCGAGTGCTCTAATTGATTTTCGCTCTCAAGTATTTGAAACTCACAATTTTTCTCGAGGTGCTCTACTGTATATATTGATTTTCTAAAGCTACCCTTAGGTGGTGAAAATTTTCAATTTTTCTCAAGCTCTACTGTATATTGATTTTCTAAGCTACCCTTAGGTGTTTCTAAGTCAGAGAATTCAATGAGGAAAAAACTCACAATTTTTCGTATTTGATCAGTGCTCTACTGTATATGTTGATTTTCGCTACCCTTAGGTGTTTCTAGGTCGAAATTCAATGAGGAAAGAACTCACAATTTTATATATTTGATCGAGGTGCTCTACTGTATATGTTGATTTTCTAACACCTTAGGTGTTTCTAATCCGAGAATTCAATGAGAAGAACTCTGAATTTTCTCGTATTTGATCGAAGGTGCTCTACCTGTATATATTGATTTTCTAAGCTACCCATAGGTGTTTCTACAAGTCCGAAAATTCAATGAGGAAAGAATACAATTTTCTCGTATTTGATCGAGGTGCTCTACTGTATATATTGATTGTTTTTTCAATAAGAACTCCACAATTTTCTCATGTTTGATCAGGGTGCTCTACTGTATATGTTGATTTTCCTACTTTACCCATAGGTTTTCACAAGTCCGAGAATTCAATGAGGAAGAATTTTCTCTGAATTTTTTACTGTATATTTGATTTTCTAAGCTACCATTGGAGGTTCCACAAGTCCGAAAATTCAATGAGGAAAAGAACTCACAATTTTTCTCGTATTTGATTGCTCTACTAACCTATATTGATTTTCTAAGCTACCCTTAGGTGTTTCACAAGTCCGAGAAATTCAATGAGGAAAAAGAACTCACAATTTTCTCGTATTTGATCGAGGTGCTCTACTAATATATGTTGATTTTCTAAGCTACCCTTAGGTGTTTTACAAGTCCGAATTCAATGAGGAAAAGAACTTTTTTCATTTGATCGAGGTGCTCTATAGCATATTGATTTTCTAGATTACCCTTAGGTGTTTCCTCGAGAATTCAATGAGGAAGAACTCCCATTTGCATATTTAGTCGAGGTGCTCTACTGTATATATTGATTTCTAAGCTACCCCATGGGGTGTTTCACAAGTCGAAAATTCAATGAGAAAAACTCTGAATTTCTCGTATTTGATCAAGGGTGCTCTACTGTATATATTGATTTTCTAAGCTACCCTTAGGTGTTTCACAAGTCCGAAAATTCAAGCAGGAAAAGAACTCACAATTTTCTCGTATTTGATCCAGGTGCTCTACTGTATATATTGATTTTTAAGCTACCAAATTTTTCTCCGAGAATTCTGAAATGTCACAATTTTTCCGTATTCAGGTGCTCTACTGTATATGTTGATTTCGTTTCTAGGTGAAGTCCGAGAATTCAATGAGAAAAGAACTCAATTTTCTCGTATTTGATCAGGTGCTCTACTGTATGTTGATTTTCTAATCTACCCTTAGTTGTTTCAAGTCCGAGAATTCAATGAGAAAGAACTCTGATTTTTCTCGTATTTGATCGAGGTGCTCTACTGTATATGTTGAATTTCTAAAGCTACCCTTGGGTGTTTCACAAGTCCGAAAATTCAATGAGGAAAAGAACTCAATTTTTCGTATTTGATCGAGGTGCTCTACTGTATATATTGATTTTCTAAGCTACCCTTAGGTGTTTCACAAGTCCGAGAATTCAATGAGGAAAGAACTCACAATTTTCTCGTATTTGATCGGGTGCTCTACTAATATATCATTGATTTTGCTATTTTCTATCCGAGAATTCAATACCAATTTTCTCGTATTTGATCGAGGTGCTCTACTGTATATGTTGATTTTTCAGCTAAATTCAATCAATGAGAAGAACTCTGAATTTTTCTCGTATTTGATCAGGGTGCTCACTAACTGTATATTGATTTTCTAAGCTGCCCTTAGGTGTTTCACAAGTCCGAGAATTCAATGAGGAAAGAACTCACAATTTTTCGTATTTGATCGAGGTGCTCTACTGTATATATTCTTAAGCTACCCTTGGGTGTTTTTTCAATGGGGAAAGAACTCTGGTTCTCGTATTTGATCGAGGTGCTCTACTATATAGATTTTCTTAGCTAAAATTGTTTCAAGTCCGAGGAAATGAGGAAGAACAATTTTCCCGTATTTCATCGGTTGCTCTACTGTATATGTTGATTTTCTAAGCTACCCTTGGAAATTGTTCCACAAGTCCGAGAATTCGGGAAAAAAAACTCACAATTTTTCTCGTATTTGATCGAGGTGCTCTACTGTATATATTGATTTTCTAAGCTACCCTTAGGTGTTTCACAAGTCCGAGAATTCAATGAGGAAAAGACTCACAATTTTCTCGTATTTGATCAGGTGCTCTACTGTATATATTGATTTTTCTGCTACATAGGTTTCTAAGTCCGAGAATTCATGAGGAACTCACAATTTTCTCGTATTATTTGATCGAATTTTCTTCAATGTTTACAGGAAAAATGAGAACAGAACTCACAATTTTTCTCGTATTTGATCGGGCTCTACTCTATATGTTGATTTCTAAGCTACCCTTGTTGAGTCCGAAATTCCAATGAGGAAAAAAACTCGAGAATTTTCTCGTACGCTCTGTAAATTGTTTCCAAGTCGAGAATTCAATGAGGAAGAACTCAATTTTCTCGTATTTGATCGGGTGCTCTACTGTATATGTTGATTTTCTAAGCTACCCTTGGTGTTTCACAAGTCCGAGAATTCAATGAGGAAAAACTCACAATTTTTTCTCGTATTTGATCGAGGTTCTCTACTGTATATATTGTTTTCTAAGCTACCCTTAGGTGTTTCACAAGTCCGAGAATTCGGAAAAAAGAACTCTGAATTTTTCTCGTATTTGATCGAGGTGCTCTACTGTATATGTTGATTTTTCTAAGCTACCCTTGGGTGTTTCACAAGAAAATTCAATGAGGAAAGAACTCCCCAATTTTTCGTATTTGATCGAGGGAAATTGAAGCTACCCTTAGGTGTTTTCCGAGAATTCAATGAGGAAAGAACTCCCAATTTTCTCGTATTTGATCGAGGTGCTCTACTGTATATATTGATTTTCTAAGCTACCCTTAGGTGTTTCACAAGTCCGAGAATTCAATGAGGAAAGAACTCACAATTTTCTCGTATTTGATCGAGGTGCTCTACTGTATATATTGATTTTCTAAGCTACCCTTAGGTGTTTCACAAGTCCGAGAATTCAATGAGGAAAGAACTCACAATTTTCTCGTATTTGATCGAGGGTGCTCTACTGTATATATGTTGATTTTCTAAAGCTACCCTTAGGTGTTTCACAAGTCCGAGAATTCAATGAGGAAAGAACTCACAATTTTTCTCGTATTTGATCGAGGTGCTCTACTGTATATGTTGATTTTCTAAGCTACATTTAGGTGTTTTCACAAGTCCGAGAATTCAATGAGGAAAGAACTCACAATTTTTCTCGTATTTGATCGAGGTGCTCTACTGTATATATTGATTTTCTAAGCTACCCTTAGGTGTTTCTCCGAAAATTCAATGAGAAAAGAACTCACAATTTTCTCGTATTTGATCGAGGTGCTCTACTATATATTGATTTTCTAAACTACCCTTAGGTGTTTCACAAGTCCGAGAATTCAATGAGGAAAGAACTCACAATTTTCTCTATTTATTTGATCGGGTGCTCTACTGTATATGTTGATTTTCTAAAGCTACCCTTAGATTGTTTCACAAGTCCGAAATTCAATGAGGAAAGAACTCCACAATTTTTCGTATTTGATCGAGGTGCTCTACTGTATAAGAAGCTCACAATTTTCTCGAACTCACAATTTTCTCGTATTTGAGGAATTGCTCTACTGTAAATTGATTTTCTAAGCTGCACCTTAGGTGTTTCACAAGTCCGAGAAATTCAATGAGGAAAGAACTCACAATTTTTCTCGTATTTGATCGAGGTGCTCTACTGTATATATATTGATTTTTCTAAGCTACTACCCTTAGGTGTTTCCACAAGTCGAGAATTCAATGAGGAAAGAACTCACAATTTTCTCGTATTTGAGTCGGTGCTCTACTGTATGTTGATTTTCTAAAGCTACCCTTGGGTGTTTCCTGAAGTCCGAGGAATTCAATGAGGAAAAGAACTCACAATTTTCTCGTATTTTCTCGTATTTGATTTTCGCTTCCCTTAGGTGCAATGAGAAGAACTCACAATTTTCTCGTATTTGATCAAGGTGCTCTACTGTATATGTTGATTTTCTAAGCTACCCTTAGGTGTTTCACAAGTCCCTTCAATTTTCTCGTATTTGATCGAGGTGCTCTAAATGTTGATTTCTAAGCTACAATTTTCTCGTATTTGATCCCTTAGGTTGATTTTTCACAAGTTTCCGAAATTCAATGAGGAAAGAACTCACAATTTTCTCGTATTTGATCGAGGTGCTCTACTGTATATATATTGATTTTCTAAGCTGCCTTAGGTGTTTCACAAGTCAAAGGAATTCAATGAGAAGAACTCCACAATTTTCTCGTATTTGATCGAGGGTGCTCTACTGTATGTGTTGATTTTCTAAACTACTTGTAGGTGTTTCACAAGTCCGGGAATTCAATGAGGAAAGAACTACAATTTTCTCACGTATTTGATCGAGGAATTGCTCTACTGTATATATTGATTTCCACAAGCTACCCTTAGGTGTTTCACCAAGTCCAAAGGGAATTCAATGAGGAAGAACTCACGAATTTTCCTCGTATTGGTCAGGGTGCTCTCTGTATATATTGATTTTCTAAGCTTCCATTCAAATTGTTTCCTGAGTCGAGAATTCAATGAGAAAGAACTCACAATTTTCTCGTATTTGATCGAGGAATTCTTCTACTGTATATATTGATTTTCTAAGCTACCCTTAGGTGTTTCACAAGTCCGAGAATTCAATGAGGAAAGAACTCACAATTTTCTCGTATTTGATCGAGGTGCTCTACTATATATGATTTTGATTTTCAATGAGGAAAGAACTCACAATTTTCTCGTATTTGATCGAGGTGCTCTACTGTATATATTGATTTTCTAAGCTACCTTAGGTGTTTCACAAGTCCGAGAATTCAATGAGGAAAGAACTCACAATTTTCTCGTATTTGATCGAGGTGCTCTACTGTATATATTGATTTTCTAAGCTACCCTTAGGTGTTTCACAAGTCCGAGAATTCAATGAAGAAAAGAACTCACAATTTTCTCGTATTTGATCGAGGTGCTCTACTGTATATATTGATTTTCTAAGCTACCCTCCGAGGATTCAAGGTGTTTCTACTGTATATGTTGATTTTCTAAGCTACCTTAGGTGTTTCCGAGAATTCAATGAGGAAAGAACTCACAATTTTCTCGTATTTGATCGAGGTGCTCTACTGTATATGTTGATTTTCTAAGCTACCCTTAGGTGTTTCACAAGTCCGAGAATTCAATGAGGAAAGAACTCACAATTTTCTCGTATTTGATCGAGGTGCTCTACTGTATATATTGATTTTCTAAGCTACCCTTAGGTGTTTCACAAGTCCGACAATTCAATGAGGAAAAGAACTCACAATTTTCTCGTATTTGATCGAGGTGCTCTACTGTATATGTTGATTTTTCTAAGCTACCCTTAGGTGTTTCACAAGTCCGAGAATTCAATGAGGAAAGAACTCACAATTTTCTCGTATTTGATCGAGGTGCTCTACTGTATATGTTTTGATTTTCAATAAGCTACCCGTATTTTCGAGGTGGTGATTTTCACAAGTCCGAGAATTCAATGAGGAAAGAACTCACAATTTTCTCGTATTTGATCGAGGTGCTCTACTGTATATATTGATTTTCTAAGCTACCCTTAGGTGTTTCACAAGTCCGAGAATTCAATGAGGAAAAGAACTCCACCAATTTTCTCATGTTTGATCGAAGGTGCTTCTACTGTATATATTGATTTTCTAAGCTACCATTAGGTGTTTCACAAGTCCGAGAATTCAATGAGAAAGAACTCACAATTTTCTCGTATTTGATCGAGGTGCTCTACTATATTGATTTTCTAAGCTACCTTAGGTGTTTCTAAGTCCAAAATTCAATGAGGAAAAAGAACTCACAATTTTCTCATGTATTTGATTAGGGTGCTCTACTATATATATTTGATTTTTTCTAGCTACCATAGTGTTTTTTACAAGTCAAGGAATTCAATGAGGAAAAGAACTCCAATTTTCTCGTATTTGATCGAGGTGCTCTACTGTATATATTGATTTCCTAGAATTGCATATGCTTTCTTGATTTTCTCACAATTTTCTTGTATTTGATCGAAGATTACTCTACTGTATATATTGATTTTCTAAGCTACCACCCAGGTGTTTCAAAATTCAATGAGGAAAAACTCACAATTTTCTCCTATTTGATCAAGGGTGCTCCTATATATAATGATTTTCTAAAGCTACCCTTAAATGTTACAAAGTCAAAATTCAATGAGGAAAAGAAGACTCACAATTTTCTCATCATTTGATCGAGGTGCTCTACTGTATATATTGATTTTTCCTACGCTACATAGGTGTTTCACCGTCAAAGGAATTCAATGAGAAATAACTCCTGAATTTTCGTATTTGATCGAAGATTGCTCTACTATATATGTTGATTTTCTAAACATGGGTATTTCACAAGTCCGAGAATTCAATGAGGAAAGAACTCTCAATTTTCTCCTATTTTGGATCGAGGTGCTCTACTGTATATGTTGATTTTCTAAGTTGCTACCCTTAGGTGTTTCACAAGTCCGAGAATTCAATGGGGAAAGAACTCTGAATTTTCTCGTATTTGATCGAGGTGCTCTACTGTATATATTGATTTTCTAAGCTACCTTAGGTGTTTACAAGTCTGAGAATTAAATGAGGAAAAGAACTCTCACAATTTTCTCGTATTTGATCGAGGTGCTCTACATATGTATTATATTGATTTTCTGTTATCTCCTTAGGTGATTTTCCTAAGCACAAATTGTTTCGGAGAATTCAATGAGGAAAGAACTCTACAATTTTCTCGTATTTGATCGAGGTGTTTCTACTGTATATTGATTTTCTAAGTTACCCCTTAGGTGTTTCTAAGTCCGAGAATTCAATGAGGAAAAGAACTCACAATTTTCTCGTATTTGATCGAGGTGCTCACTGTATATGTTGATTTTCTGTTACCCTTAGGTGTTTCCACACAAGTCCGAGAATTCAATGAGGAAAAGAACTCACATTTTTCTCGTATTTGATTGAGGTGCTCTACTGTATATATTGATTTTTCTTAGCTGCCTTAGGTGTTTCTACAAGTCTGAGAATTCAATGAGGAAAGAACTCACAATTTTTCTCGTATTTGATCGAGGTGCTCTATTGTATATGTTAATTTTTAAGCTACCTTAGGTAGTTTCCACAAGTCCGAGAATTCAATGAGGAAAGAACTCACAATTTTCTCGTATTTGATCGAGGTATCTACTCACTGTATATGTTGATTTTCTAGCTACCCCCTTAGGTGTTTTCACCACAAGTCCGAGAGAATTCAATGAGGAAAGAACTCCAATTTTCTCGTATTTGATCGAGGTGCTCTACTGTATATATTGATTTTCTGTTTCCTTAGGTGTTTCACAAGTCCGAGAATTCAATGAGGAAAGAACTCACAAATTTTCTTCGTGTTTGGATCGAGGTGCTCTACTGTATATGTTGATTTTCTGTTACCCTTAGTGATTCACAAGTCGAGAATTCAATGAGGAAAAGAACTCACAATTTTCTCGTATTTGATCGGAGGTGCTCTACTGTATATATTGATTTTCTAAAACTACCCTACTGGAATTATTTCTAAGTCCGAGAATTCAATGAGGAAAAAACTCAATTTTCGTATTTGATCGAGGTGCTCTACTGTATATAAAGGATTTTCTGGCTACCCTTAGGTGTTTCACAAGTCCGGAGAATTCAATGAGGAAAAGAACTCACAATTTTCTCGTATTTTGATCGAGGTGCTCTACTGTATATGTTGATTTTCTAGCTACCTTTTTAGGTGTTTCACAAGTCCGAGAATTCAATGAGGAAAAGAACTCACAATTTTCTCGTATTTGATCGAGGGAGTTCTCTACTGTATATGTTACTTTTCTAGCTACCCCAAGAGGTTTCTAGAAGTCCGAGAATTCAATGAGGAAAGAACTCACAATTTTTCTCGTATTTGATCGAGGAACTCTACTGTATATGTTGATTTTCTAAGCTACCTTTAGGTGTTTCACAAGTCCGAGAATTCAATGAGGAAAAAACTCTGAACAATGACTGATCAATTGCTTTCTACGTATTTGATTTTCGAGGTGAATTCAATGAGAAAAAGAACTATTTCTGTATATGTGCTGATTTATCAGTAATTTTCTAGCTACTCTTGGTGTTTCACAAGTCGAGAATTCAATGAGGAAAGAACTCACAATTTTCGTATTTGGATCGAGGTGCTCTCACTGTATATGTTGATTTTCTGTTACCCTTAGGTGTTTCACAAGTCCATAAATTCAATGAGGAAAGAACTCTAATTTTTTCTCGTATTTGATCGAGGTGCTCTACTCAACATATATTGATTTTCTAAGCCTACCATAAATTGTTTCACTAAGTCCGAGAATTCAATGAGGAAAGAACTTACAATTTTTCTCGTATTTGATCAGTGAGGTGCTCTACTAAGTATTTATGAACTCCACAATTTTCGTATTTGATCTGTCTGGCCTTAGGTGATTTTTCACAAGTCCGGAGAATTCAATGAGGAAAAAGAACTCACAATTTATCGTATTTTGATCGAGGTGTTTCTACTGTATATGTTGATTTTCTAGCTTCTTACCCATGGTGTTTCACAAGTCGGAGAATTCAATGAGGAAAGAACTGCCAATTTTATCGTATTTGATCGAGGTGCTCCACTGTATATGTTGATTTTTCTAAGCTACCCTTAGGTGTTTCATCAAAATTCAATGAGGAGAATTCGTATTTGATCGGTACTCTACTGTATATATTGATTTTTCTCTACCTTAGGTGTTTCCTGGAAATGGATTCGAGGTCCCCAATTTTTCTCGTATTTGATCTGCTCTACTATATGTTGATTTTCTAAGCGCTACCCTTAGTGTTCACAAGTCCAAAATTCAACAAGAACTCCGAGAATCTACAATATAGGAAAGAACTCACAATTTCAATGAGGAAAGAACTCACTGTCCTATAATTTGATCGAGGTGCTCTACTGTATATTTTTGTTGATTTTCTGTTACAATTTTCTCGTATTTGATAGGAATTATACTATATATTGATTTTCTAAGTCATAGGTGTTTTCGAGTCAAAATTCAATGAGGAAAAGAACTCACAATTTTTCTCGTATTTGATCGAGGTGCTCTACTGTATATGTTAAGGATTTTCTGTCACCCTTGGGTGTTTCACAAGTCCGAGAATTCAATGAGGAAAGAACTCACAATTTTTCTGTATTTGATCGAGGTGCTCTACTGTATATATTGATTTTCTGACTTACGCCAAATTGTTTCACAAGTCCAGCGAGAATTCAATGAGGAAAAGAACTCTGAATTTTCTCGTATTTCCATCGAATTAACTCTACTGTATATATGATTTTTAGCTACCACTTAGGTGTTTCACAAGTCCGGGAATTCAATGAGGAAAAGAACTCTGAATTTTTCTCGTATTTGATCTGGTGCTCTACTGTATATATGTTGATTTTCCTAAGCTACCATAGGTGTTTCACAAGTCCGAAAATTCAATGAGGAAGAACTCACAATTTTCTCGTATTTGATAAGGGTGCTCTACTGTATATTGATTTTCCTAAGCTACCATAGGTGTTCACAAGTCAAAAATTTCAATGAGAAGAACTCACAATTTTCTCATATTTGATCAGGGTGCTCTACTCATATGTTGATTTTCTAAGCTGCACCCTTAGGTGTTTCACAAGTCCGAAAATTCAATGGGGAAGAACTCTGATTTTCTCGTATTTGATCGGGTGCTCTACTGTATATTGATTTTCTACTCTACCCTTAGGTGTTTTAAGTCCGGAATTTAATAGAGGAAAGAACTCACCATTTTTCTCGTATTTGATCGAGGTGCTCTACTGTATATATTGATTTTCTAAGCTACCCTTGGGTGTTTCTAAGTCGAGAATTCAGTGAGGAAAAAGAATTTTCTCGTATTTGATCAGGGTGCTCTACCTGTATATGTTGATTTTCTGGCTGCCCTTAGTTGTTTCACAAATCGAGAATTCAATGGGAAAGAACTCACAATTTCGTATTTGATCGAGGTGCTCTACTGTATATATTGATTTTCTAAAGCTACCCTTAGGTGTTTCAAGTCCGTCAATTCAATGAGGAAAAAAGAACTCACGAATTTTTCTCGTATTTGATCGATTGCTCTCCTGTATCTGCTGATTTTTCGCTACCCATATGTGTTTCACAGGTCAAAATTCAATGAGGAAAGAACTCTGAATTTTTCTCGTATTTGATCAAGGTGCTCTACTGCTATATATTGATTTTTCAGCTACTTGCTCTAGGTGTTTCACAAGTCCGAAAATTCAATGAGGAAAAAACTGAATTTTTCCTATGTTTGATCAAGGTGCTCCTACTGTATATGTTGATTTTTCTATTTTAGGTGTTTCAAGTCCGAAATTCAATGAGAAGAACTCTGAATTTTCTCGTATTATTTGATCGGTGCTCTCTACATATATCTTGATTTTCTAATCTGCCTTAGTTGTTTCAAACCCAAAATTCAATAGGAAAGAACTCTAACGTTTCTCGTATTTGATCCCGAAGGTGCTCTACCTGTATGTTGATTTTCCTAGCTACACTTAGGTGTTTCTACCAAGTCCGAAAATTCAATGAGGAAAAAGAACTTTCCTGATTTTCTCGTATTTGATCAGGGTGCTCTACTGTATATTGATTTTCCTGACTACCCTTAGGTGTTTCACAAGTCGAGAATTCAATGAGGAAAGAACTCTGAATTTTCTCATATTTACACAGTCGAAGGTGCTCTCTACCTGCATATATTGATTTTCAAAGCTGCCCTTAGGTGTTTACAGGTCGAGAATTCAGCCAAGGAAAGAACTCACAATTTTCTCGTATTTGATCAGGGTGCTCTACTGTATATATTGATTTTCTAAAGCTTTACCCTTAGGTGTTTCACCGTCCGAGAAATTCAATGAGAAAGAACTCATTCTCATGTATTTGATCAATTTTCTCTATATATTTGATTTCTATTAGGTGCTTTCCACCGTGTATATATTGAACTTTTCTAAGCTACCCTTGATCGGTTTGCAGTCTGTATATTATTGTTTCCACAAGTCCGAGAATTCAATGAGGAAAAGAACTCACAATTTTCTCGTATTTGATCGAGGTGCTCTACTGTATATGTTGATTTTCTAAGCTACCCTTAGGTGTTTCACAAGTCCGAGAATTCAATGAGGAAAGAACTCACAATTTTCTCGTATTTGATCGAGGTGCTCTACTGTATATGTTGATTTTCTAAGCTACCCTTAGGTGTTTCACAAGTCCGAGAATTCAATGAGGAAAGAACTCACAATTTCTCGTATTTGATCGAGGTGCTCTACTGTATATATGTTGATTTTCTAAGCTACCCTTAGGTGTTTCACAAGAGAATTCAATGAGGAAAGAAGAATTTTTCGTATTTGAGGAAAGTGCTCTACATATATTGATTTTCTAAGCTACCATTAGGTGTTTTGATCAATGAGGAAAAAGAACTCACAATTTTCTCGTATTTGATCAAGGTGCTCTACTGTATATATTGATTTTCTAAGCTACCCTTAGGTGTTTCACCGTCAAGAATTCAATGAGGAAAAGAACTCTGTGAATTTTCTCGTATTTGATCGGTGCTCTACTGTATATTGATTTTCAGCTGCCCTTAGGTGTTTCACAAGTCCGAGAATTCAATGGGGAAGAAGACTCTGATTATCTCATTTGATCGAGGAATTGTCTACTGTATATATTGATTTTCTAAGCTACTGTAGGTGTTTCACAGGTCTGAATTCAATGAGAAAGAGCCTCACAATTTTCTATAATATTTGATCGAGTGCTCTCCTGTATATGTTGATTTTCTAAGCTACTATGGGTGTTTCTACTGAGTCCACGAGAATTCAATGAGAAAGAACTCACAATTTTCTCGTATTTGATCCAGTTAACTCTACTGTATATCTTCGATTTTCCTAAGCTACCATAGGTGTTTCCACAAGTCGAGAATTCAATGAGAAGGGGCTCTGAAATTTCTCTCATGTTGATCAGGAGTGCTCTACTGTATATGTTGATTTTCTAAGCTACATAGGGTGTTTCCCTGAGTCGAGAATTCAATGAGGAAGAACTCCACAATTTTCTCGTATTTGATCAGGAATTAACTCTACTGTATATATTGATTTTCTAAAGCTGCCGCCAGGTGTTTCACCAAGTCAAAAGAATTCAATGAGGAAAGAACTCACAATTTTCTCGTATTTGATCAAGGAGGTGCTCTACTGTATATATTGATTTTCTAAGCTACCCTTAGATTGTTTTTTCCAATTTCAATGAGGAAAAAGAACTCAATTTTCTCGTATTTGATCGAGGTGAGGAATATAATTGATTTTCAGCCTTTTAGGTGTTTCACAAGTCGAGGTGAATTTTCTCGTATTTGATCAGGTGCTCTACTGTATATGTTGATTTTCTAAGCTACCCTTAGGTGTTTCACAAGTCCGAGAATTCAATGAGGAAAAAAGAACTCACAATTTTCTCGTATTTGATCGAGGTGCTCTACTGTATATGTTGATTTTCTAAGCTACCCTTAGGTGTTTCACAAGTCGAGAATTCAATGAGGAAAGAACTCACAATTTTCTCGTATTTGATCGAGGTGCTCTACTATATGTTGATAAGCTGATTTTTCAAGTCCGAGAATTCAATGAGGAAAGAACTCACAATTTTCTCGTATTTGATCGAGGTGCTCTACTGTATATATTGATTTTCTAAGCTACCCTTAAAGTCCGAGAATTCAATGAGGAAAAAGAACTCACAATTTTCTCGTATTTGATCGAGGTGCTCTACTGTATATATTGATTTTCTAAGCTACCCTTAGGTGTTTCACAAGTCCGAGAATTCAATGAGGAAAGAACTCACAATTTTCTCGTATTTGATCGAGGTGCTCTACTGTATATGTTGATTTTCTAAAGCTACCCTTAGGTGTTTCACAAGTCCGAGAATTCAATGAGGAAAGAACTCACAATTTTCTCGTATTTGATCGAGGTGCTCTACTGTATATATTGATTTTCTAATCTACCCTTAGGTGTTTCACAAGTCCGAGAATTCAATGAGGAAAGAACTCACAATTTTCTCGTATTTGATCGAGGTGCTCTACTGATTGATTTTCTCAATGATTGTTTCACAAGTCCGAAAGAAAGAACTCACAATTTTCTCGTATTTGATCGAGGTGCTCTACTGCGTCCGAGAATTCAATATATTGATTTTACTGTAAATGTTGATTTCTAACCTCAGGTGTTTCACAAGTCCGGAAATTCCAATGAGGAAAGAACTCACAATTTTCTCGTATTATTTGATCAGTACTCTATATATGTTGATTTTCTAAAGCTGCCTTAGGTGTTTCACCGGTCAAGAGAATTCAATGAGGAAAGAACTCACAATTTTCTCATATTTGATCAGGTGCTCTGCACTGTATATTGATTTTTAAAGCTGCACCCTTAGGTGTTTCCGATCCGAGAATTCAATGAGAAAAAGAACTCAAAAATTTCTCGTATTTGAAAAACAGGTGCTCTAGATGTATATATTGATTTTTCTAAAGCTTCCTTGGAAATTGTTTCACAAGTCAAAATTCAATGAGGAAAAGAACTCACAATTTTCTCATGTTTGATCCCGGTGCTCTGTATATATTGATTTTCTACCCTAGGTGTTTCCTACAAGTCGAGAATTCAATGGAAGTGAATTTTCTCGTATTTGATCGAAATTATTGATTTTCTAAGCTACCATGAGGAAGAACTCTGAATTTTCTTGTATTTGATCGAGGTGCTCTACTGTATATATTGATTTTCTAAGCTACCCTTAGGTGTTTCACAAGTCCGAGAATTCAATGAGGAAGAACTCACAATTTTCTCGTATTTGATCGAGGTGCTCTACTGTATATGTTGATTTTCTAAGCTACCCTTAGGTGTTTCACAAGTCCGAGAATTCAATGAGGAAAGAACTCACAATTTTCTCGTATTTGATCGAGGTGCTCTACTGTATATGTTGATTTTCTAAGCTACCCTTAGGTGTTTCACAAGTCCGAGAATTCAATGAGGAAAGAACTCACAATTTTCTCGTATTTGATCGAGGTGCTCTACTGTATATATTGATTTTCTAAGCTACCCTTAGGTGTTTCACAAGTCCGAGAATTCAATGAGGAAAGAACTCACAATTTTCTCGTATTTGATCGAGGTGCTCTACTGTATATATTGATTTTCTAAGCTACATTTAGGTGTTTCACAAGTCCGAGAATTCAATGAGGAAAGAACTCAAATTCAATGAGGAAAAACTCATTTTCGTATTTGATCGAGGTGTCTACTGTATATGTTGATTTTCTGTTACCTTTAGGTGTTTTCACAAGTCGAAAATTCAATGAGGAAAAGACTCACAATTTCTCGTATTTGGATCGAGGTGCTCTACTGTATATGTTTTCTAAGCTTACCCTTAGGTGTTTCAAGTCCGAGAATTCAATGAGGAAAGAACTCACAATTTTCTCGTATTTGATCGAGGTGTTTCTACTGTATATATTGATTTCTAAGTTGCCTTAGGTGTTTTACAAGTCGAGAATTCAATGAGGAAAGAACCAATTTTCTCATGTTATTTGATCGAGTGCTCTACTGTATATATTGATTTTAAGCTACCCTTGGAGGTGTTTCCACAAGTCTGAGAATTCAATGAGGAAAAATTTTCCCCATTTGATCGACAATTTTTCTCTTAGGTATGTTTCAGCAAGTCCAAATTCATTTTGATTTCGTGTATTTGATCGGTGCTCTACTGTATATATTGATTTTCTAAAGCTGCCTTTAGGTGTTTCACAAGTCCGAGAATTAATTGAGGAAAAGAACTCACAATTTTCTCCATTTGATCGAGGTGCTCTACTGTATATTGATTTTTCTTTTTTACCCCCTTAGGTGTTTCCCAAGGTCGAGGAATTCAATGAGGAAAGAACTTTCAATTTTCTCGTATTTGATCGAGGGTGCTCTACTGTATATGTTGATGTTTCTACTTCACCCTTAGGTGTTTCTACGTCCGAAAGTCCAATGAGAAACTCCCAATTTTCGTATTTGAGGAAATGTTGAACTACCCACCTTTCTCGTCGAGAAATTTGCACAATTTCTCGTATTTGATCAGGGTGCTCTACTGTATATATTGATTTTCTAAGCTACCCTTTAGGTGTTTGGCAAGTCCGAGAATTCAATGAGGAAAGAACTCACAATTTCTCGTATTTGATCGAGGCTCTACTGTATATATTGATTTTCTGCTTACCTTTAGTGTTTCACAAGTCTGAGAATTCAATGAGGAAAGAACTGCATTTCTCGTATTTTGATCGAGGTGCTCTACTGTATATATTGATTTTCTGCTTTACCCTTAGGTGTTCACAAGTCCAATGAGTGAATTCAAATAGGAAAGAACTCACAATTTTTCTCGTATTTGATCGAGGTACTCTCAGAACCTATATTGATTTTCTAAAGCTGCCTTTTAATTGTTTCCACAAGTCTGAGAATTCAATGAGGAAAAGAACTCACAATTTTCTCGTATTTGATTGAGGTGTCTACTGTATATATTGATTTTCTAAAGCTACCTTAGGTGTTTCACAAGTCCGAGAATTCAATGAGGAAAAAGAACTCCCCAATTTTTCTCGTATTTTGATTGAGGTGCTCTACTGTATATGTTGATTTTCTAAGTTACACTTAGGTTGTTTCTAATAAGTCTGAAAATTCAATGAGGAAAGAACTCACAATTTTCTCGTATTTGATCGAGGTCTTTCTACTGTATATTTGATTTTTCTAAACTACCCTTAGGTGTTTCCTGAATCCGAGAATTCAATGAGGAAAAGAACTCTGAATTTTCTCGTATTTGATCGGTGCTCTATATATGTATTGATTTTCTAAGCTACCTTAGGTGTTCCTGAGTCAAAATTCAATGAGGAAGAACTCACAATTTTCTCGTATTTGATCAAGGGTGCTCTACTGTATATGTTGATTTTCTAAGCTACCTTAGGTGTTTCCACAAGTCAAGAACTTCACCAATTTTTCGTATTTGATGAGGTGCTCTATAATATATTGAAAGCTAACTCACAATTTTCTCGTGTTGACTGATCGAGGGTGCTCTACTGTATATATTGATTTTTCTACGCTACCTTAGGTGTTTCACAAGTCCGAAAATTCAATGAAAGAACTCACAATTTTCTCGTATTTGATCGAGGTGCTCTACTGTATATATTGATTTTCTAAGCTACCTTCAAATTGTTTCCACAGAGTCCAAAATTCAATGAGGAAAGAACTTTCCTGAATTTTCTCGTATTTGATCGGTGCTCTACTATATATATTGATTTTCTAAAGCTTCCTTAGGTGTTTCACAAGTCGAGAATTCAATGAGAAAGAACTCACAATTTTCTCGTATTTGATCGAGGTGATTTTTCTTCTACAAGTCGAAATTATATGAATTTTTGATTTTCTAAGCTCTACTGTATGTTGATTTTCTAAGCTGTAGGTGTTTCACAAGTCCGAAAATTCAATGAGAAAAGAACTCACAATTTTCTCGTATTTGATCGGTGCTCTACTGTATATATTGATTTTCTAAGCTACCTTAGGTGTTTTACCGTCCGAAAATTCAATGAGGAAAGAACTCACAATTTTCTCGTATTTGATCGAGGTGCTCTACTGTATATATTGATTTTTCTAAACACCCTTAAGAGTGTTTCACAAGTCCGAGAATTCAATGAGAAAAGAACTCACAATTTTTTCTCGTATTTGATCAGTGCTCTACTGTATATATTGATTTTCTAAGCTGCCTTAGGTGTTTCACAAGTCAAAGGAATTCAGCGGGAAAGAACTCCACAATTTTCTCGTATTTGATCAGGGAGTTTCACCAAGTTTCCAAGTCAAAGAATTCAATGAGGAAAGAACTCACAATTTTTTCTCGTATTTGATCGTGCTCTGCTGTATATATTGATTTCTAAGCTGTAGGTGTTTATATTGATTTTCGTATTTGATCAGTGCTCTACCTTTAGTTGTGTTTCAGGTGTTTCAAGTCCGAGAATTCAATGAGGAAAAAGAACTCACAATTTTGCTCTACTGTATATATTGATTTTCTAAGCTACCTTTTAGGGTTTGCGTAAGTCTGAGAATTCTGCCGAGGAAAGAACTCACAATATATGAGGTGATTTTCATAAATTTTCTAAGCTACCTTAGGTGTTTTTTACCAAATCTGAGAATTCAATGAGGAAAGAACTCAATTTTCCTATTTGATCGAGGTGCTCTGCTTCATATATTGATTTTCGCTACCCTTAGTGTTTCCACAAGTCCGAGAATTCAATGGGAAAAGAACTCACAATTTTTCTCGTATTTGATCGATGCTCTACCTGTATATGTTGATTTTCTAAGTTACCTTTAGGTGTTTCACCGTCGAGAATTCAAATAGGAAAGAACTCTGCAATTTTCTCTCGTATTTGATCGAGGTGCTCTACTGTATATATTGTATATATTGATTTTCTAAAGCTTCAATTACCCATTTTTCGAGGTGTTTCTACTGTATATATTGGATAGTCCTTTAGGTGTTTCACAAGTCTGAGATTCAATGAGGAAAGAACTCACAATTTTCTCGTATTTGACTGAGGTGCTCTACTGTATATGTTGATTTTCTAAGCTACCCTTAGGTGTTTTACCAAGTCCGAGAATTCAATGAGGAAAGAACTCACAATTTTCTCGTATTTGATCGAGGTGCTCTACTGTTGATTCTATACCTTAGGTGTTTTTCTGAGGAAAAGAACTGCACAATTTTCTCGTAGGTTTTCGAGGTCCCTCTATTGTATATGAGGAAAGCTAACTTACAATTTTCTCGTATTTGTATTTGATCGAGGTGCTCTACTATATATATTGGTTTTCTAAGCTACCTAGGTGTTTCACAAGTCCGAGAATTCAATGAGGAAAAGAACTCCACAATTTTCTTCGTATTTGATCGAGTGTGCTCTACTATATATTGATTTTCTAAGCTACTTACAAATTTTCTACAAGTCCGAGAATTCAATGAGGAAAAGAACTCCACAATTTTTCTCGTATTTGATCGAGGTGCTCTACTGTATATGTTGATTTTCTAAGCTACCCTTAGGTGTTTCACAAGTCGAGAATTCAATGAGGAAAGAACTCACATTTTTCTCGTATTTGATCGGGGTGCTCTACTGTATATATTGATTTTCTAAGCTACCCTTAGGTGTTTCACAAGTCCGAGAATTCAATGAGGAAAGAACTCACAATTTTCTCGTATTTGATCGAGGTGCTCTACTGTATATGTTGATTTTCTAAAGCTTTACCTTAGGTGTTTCTACATTTTTCTCGTAGATCGAGGTTCTACTGTATAATGTTGATTTTCTAAAAGAACTCACAAGTTTTCTTTCTCGTATTTGATCGAGGTGCTCTACTGTATATATTGATTTTCTAAGCTACCCTTAGGTGTTCCAAGTCAAAGAATTCCAATGAGGAAAGAACTCACAATTTTTCGTATTTTGATCGGTGCTCTGTATATATTGATTTTCTAAACTACCCATAGGTTTTCTCGAATTCAATGAGGAAAGAACTCTAATTTTCTCATTTGGTTCTCTACTGTATATGTTGATTTCCTAAGCTACCCTTGGTGTTCACAAGTCCGAGAATTCAATGAGGAAAAAACTCAATTTTCTCATATTTGATCGGTGCTCTACTGTATATGTTGATTTTCTAAGCTACCCTTCAATGGGGTGTTTCCATCAAGTCCGAGAATTCAATGAGAAAAAGAACTCACAATTTTCTGTTATTTGATCGAGGTGCTCTACTGTATATGTTGATTTTCTAAGCTACCATTAGGTGTTTTCACAAGTCCAAAAATTCAATCAAGGAAAAAGAACTCTGAATTTCTCGTATTTGATCGAAGGTGCTCTACTGTATATATTGATTTTTCTAAGCTACCTTAGGTGTTTTCACAAGTCCGAAATTCCAATGGGGAAGAACTCACAATTTTTCTCGTATTTGATCGGTGCTCTACTGTATATATTGATTTTCTAAGCTACCTTAGGTGTTTCCTAAGTCCGAAATTCAATGAGGGAAGAACTCACAATTTTCGTGCTTGTTTGATCAAGGTGCTCTACTGTATATTGATTTTCTAAGCTACCCTTAATTTGTTTCACAAGTCGAGAATTCAATGAGAAAGAACTCACAATTTTCTCATATTTGATGGGTGCTCTACTGTATATATTGATTTTTAAAGCTACCTTAGGTGTTTCACCAAGTCGAGAATTCAATGAGAAAAGAACTCACAATTTTCTCGTATTTGATCGGGTGCTCTACTGTATATATTGATTTTCTTTTTTCAGGAAAGAACTCTGAATTTCTCGTATTTGATCGGTGCTCTACTGTATATATTGATTTTTTACCCTTAAGTCAGAATTCAATGAGGAAAGAACTCACAATTTTCTCGTATTTGATCAATTGCTCCTACTATAGGGTGCTCTACCTGTTATATGTTGATTTTGATTTTTCTATCCGAGAATACAATGAGGATATTTTTTCTGACGAGGTGTCACGTTGATTTTCAATGAGGAAAAAACTCACAATTTTTGAGAATTTGATCAGGTGCTCTACTGTATATATTGATTTTCGAGGTTAAGCTACCCTTAGGTGTTTCACAAGTCCGAGAATTCAATGAGGAAAGAACTCACAATTTTTCTCGTATTTGATCGAGGTGCTCTACTGTATATATATATTGATTTTCTGTTACCCTTAGGTGTTTCACAAGTCTGAGAATTCAATGAGGAAGAACTCACAATTTTTCTCGTATTTGATCGGTGCTCTACTGTATATTGATTTTTTCTGGCAAGTAATCTGTCGAGGTGTTTCTCGGTCAATTTTTAGGAATTCAATGAGGAAAAGAACTCACAATTTTCTCGTATTTGATCGAGGTGCTCTACTGTATGTATTGATTTTCTAAACTACCCTTAGGTGTTTCACAAGTCCGAGAATTCAATGAGGAAAGAACTCTAATTTTCTCGTATTTGATCGAGGTGCTCCTGTATATATTGATTTTCTGTATATCCGAGAATTTGAATTTTCGTATTTGAAGCTATTTTCCCTTAGGTGTTTCACAAGTCGAGAATTCAATGAGGAAAAAGAACTCACAATTTTTTCATTTTGATCGAAAAATAATGTATATTTGATTTTCTATAAGCTACCCTTAGGTGTTTCTCAAGTATTCAATGTATATGGCCAATTTCTCGTATGTTTTTTCTAATGTTGATTTTTCCTAATTTTAGGTGTTTCACAAGTCCGAGAATTCAATGAGGAAAGAACTCACAATTTTCTCGTATTTGATCGAGGTGCTCTACTGTATATATTGATTTTCTAAGCTACCCTTAGGTGTTTCACAAGTCCGAAAATTCAATGAGAAAAGAACTCACAATTTTCTCGTATTTGATCGAGGTGCTCTCTACTGTATATATTGATTTTCTAAGCTACCTTTAGGTGTTTCACAAGTCCGAGAATTCAATGAGGAAAAGAACTCTGGTAATTTTCTCGTATTTGATCGAGGTGCTCTACTGTATATATTGATTTTCTACCCTTAGGTGTTTCACAAGTCTGAGAATCTCAATGAGGAAAGAACTCAAAATTCAATTTTCTCGTATTTGATCGAGGTGCTCTACTGTATATGTTGATTTTTCTAAGCTACCCTTTAGGTGTTTCACAAGTCCGAGAATTCAATGAGGAAAGAACTCACAATTTTCTCGTATTTGATCGAGGTGCTCTACTGTATATATTGATTTTCTAAGCTACCCTTAGGTGTTTCTCACAAGTCCGAGAATTCAATGAGGAAAAAGAACTCAATTTTCTCGTATTTGATCGAGGTGCTCTACTGTATATATTGATTTTCTAAGCTTCCCTTAGGTGTTTCAACAAGTCCGAGAATTCAATGAGGAAAAGAACTCACAATTTTCTCGTATTTGATCGAGGTGCTCTACTGTATATATTGATTTTCTAAGCTACCATTAGGTGTTTCAAGTCCGAGAATTCAATGAGGAAAGAACTCACAATTTTCTCGTATTTGATCGAGGTGCTCTACTGTATATGTTGATTTTCTAAGCTACCCTTAGGTGTTTTACAAGTCCGAGAATTCAATGAGGAAAGAACTCACGAATTTTATTGTATTTGATCGAGGTGCTCTACTGTATATATTGATTTTCTAAGCTACCCTTAGGTGTTTCTGGTTCGAGAATTCAATGAGGAAAGAACTCACAATTTTTCGTATTTGATCGAGGTGCTCTACTGTATATATTGATTTTCTAAGCTACCCTTAGGTGTTTCACAAGTCCGAGAATTCAATGAGGAAAGAACTCACAATTTTCTCGTATTTGATCGAGGTGCTCTACTGTATATATTGATTTTTAAGCTACCCTTAGGTGTTTCCACAAGTCGAGAATTCAATGAGGAAAGAACTCACAATTTTCGTATTTGATCGAGGTGCTCTGTATATGTTGATTTTCTAAAGCTGCCATTGATTGTTTCTACAAGTCCGAGAATTCAATGAGGGGAAAGAACTCACATTTTCTCGTATTTGATCGGGTGCTCTACTGTATATATTTGTTTTCGAGCTACCCTTGTTCACAAGTCCGAATTCAATGAGAAAGAATTCACAATTTTCTCGTATTTGGAAGGTGCTCTACTGTATATATTTGATTTTCTAATTGATTTTACCCTTAGGTGTTTCACAAGTCCGAGAATTCAATGAGGAAAGAACTCTGAAATTTTCTCGTATTTGATCGAGGTGCTCTACTGTATATATTGATTTTCTTGTTACCCTTAGGTGTTTCACAAGTCCGAGAATTCAATGAGGAAAGAACTCCACAATTTTTCTCGTATTTGATCGAGGTGCTCTACTGTATATGTTGATTTTCTAAGCTACCCTTTAGGTGTTTCTAAGTCCGAGAATTCAACAGGAAAAAAGAACTCACAATTTTTCTCGTATTTGATCGAGGTGCTCTACTGTATATGATTTTTGATTTTCTAAGCTAATTCTTAGTGTTTCATCAAAGTCCGAGAATTCAATGAGGAAGAAAGAATTTTCGAAATTTTCGTATTTGATCGGGTGCTCTACTGTATATATTGATTTTCTAAGCTACCTTAGGTGTTTCTAAGTCCGAGAATTCAATGAGGAAAGAACTCACAATTTTCTCGTATTTGATCGAGGGTGCTCTCACTGTATATGTTGATTTTCTAAAGCTACCCTTAGGTGTTTTCATACAAGTCCGAGAATTCATTTGAGGAAAAGAACTCACAAGGTGTTTCTCGTATTTGATCGAGGTGCTCTACTCGTATATATTGATTTTCTAAGTTACCTTTAGGTGTTCACAAGTCCGAGAATTCAATGAACTCACAATTTTCATTATTTGATCGAGAATTTCCAATGAGGAAAGAAATTCACAATTTTCTCGTATTTGATCGAGGTGCTCTACTGTATATATTGATTTTCTAAGTTACCCTTAGGTGTTTCACAAGTCTGAGAATTCAATGAGGAAAGAACTCCTGAAATTTTTCGTATTTGATCGAGGTGCTCTACGTATATATTGATTTTTCTGCTACCTTAGGTGTTTTCACAAGTCCGAGAATTCAATGAGGAAAGAACTCTGAATTTTCTCGTATTTGATCGAGGTGCTCTATATGTTGATTTTCCTACCCTTAGGTGTTTCACAAGTCGAGAATTCAATGAGGAAAGAACTTTCACAATTTTCTCGTATTTGATCGAGGTGCTCTACTGTATATTGATATTAGGTGTTTTTCCGAAATTTAATGAGGAAAGAACTCTATTTTCCGTATTTGATAGGTGTTTACTACTGTATATGTTGATTTTCCGAGAATTCGGGAATTCAATGAGGAAAGAACACAATTTTCTCGTATTTGATCGAGGTGCTCTACTGTATATGTTGATTTTTCTAAGCTACCCTTAGGTGTTTACAAGTCCGAGAATTCAATGAGGAAAGAACTCACAATTTTTCTCGTATTTGATCGAGGTGCTCTACTGTATATGTTGATTTTCTGCTACCCTTAGGTGTTTCACAAGTCCGAGAATTCAATAGAAAGAAACAACTTCGTATTTCCTCGTATATTGATCCTTAGGTGCAAGTCTGAGAACTTAATGAAAGAACGGAGGTGTCGCATTGTATATGTTGATTTTTCTACCTTAGTGAGTCCGAGAATTCAATGAGGTACCTATTTGATCGAATTGTATATTGATTTTCTAAGCTACCCTTAGGTGTTTCACAAGTCCGAGAATTCAATGAGAAAGAACTCACAATTTTCTCGTATTTGATCGAGGTGCTCTACTGTATATGTTGATTTTCTTAAGCTACCTTTAGGTGTTTCTAAGTCCGAGAATTCAATGAGGAAAGAACTCACAATTTTTCTCGTATTATTTGATCGAGGTGCTCTACTGTATATATTGATTTTCCTAAGCTACCTTTAGGTGTTTCTTACAAGTCCGAGAATTCAATGAGGAAAGAACTCACAATTTTCTCGTATTTGATCGAGGTGCTCTACTGTATATGTTGATTTTCTAACTACCCTTAGGTGTTTCCACAAGTCCGAGAATTCAATGAGGAAAGAACTCACAATTTTCTCGTATTTGATCGGAGGTGCTCTACGGTATATATATTGATTTTCTCTTACCCTTAGGTGTTTGTCCGTTTGAGAATTCAATGAGAAAGAACTCACAATTTTCTGAATTTGGATCGAGGTGCTCTACTGTATCATCATTTTTGATAGGTGAGGTCGAAATTTGAGGAAAGAACTCACAATTTTCTCATTTGATCGAGGTGCTTTATATATTGATTTTCTAAGCTAGGTGTTTCACAAGTCCGAGAATTCAATGAGGAAAGAACTCAATTTTTCTCGTATTTTCGAGGTGCTCTACTGTATATTTGATTTTCTGAGGTGTTTCTACTGAAATTCAATGATATTCACAATTTCTCATATTTGATCGAGCTACTGTATATGTTGTTTCTAAGCTAAGTTTCACAAGAGAATTCAATGAGGAAAGAACTCACAATTTTTCGTATTTGATCGAGGTGCTCTACTGTATATATTGATTTTCTAAGCTACCCTTAGGTGTTTCACAAGTCCGAGAATTCAATGAGGAAAGAACTCACCAATTTTTCTCGTATTTGATCGAGGTGCTCTACTGTATATCTTGATTTTCTAAGCTACCCTTGGGTGTTTCACAAGTCCGAGAATTCAATGAGGAAAGAACTCACAATTTTTTCGTATTTGATCGAGGTGCTCTACTGTATATCAAAAACCCTTAGGTGTTTCACAAGTCCGAGAATTCAATGAGGAAAGAACTTTTCTCGTATTTGATCGAGGTGCTCTACTGTATATGTTGATTTTCTAAGCTACCCTTAGGTGTTTCACAAGTCCGAGAATTCAATGAGGAAAGAACTCACAATTTTCTCGTATTTGATCGAGGTGCTACTGTATATGTTGATTTTCTGTGCCCTTAGGTGTTTCTCAATGAGGAAAGAACTCACAATTTTCTCGTATTTATCGATCACTGTATATATTGATTTTCTAAGCTACCCTTAGGTGTTTCACAAGTCCGAGAATTCAATGAGGAAAGAACTCAATTTTCTCGTATTTGATCGAGGTTTCTACTGTATATATTTGATTTTCGCTACTATTAGGTGCTCAAGTCCGAGAATTCAATATAACCAATTTTCTTGTATTTTCTACTGTATATGTTGATTTTCTAGCTTACCTTTAGGGTGTTTACAAGTCCGAGAATTCAATGAGGAAAGAACTCACAATTTCTCGTATTTGATCGAGGTGCTCTACTGTATATATTGATTTTCTAAGCTACCCTTAGGTGTTTTCACAAGTCCGAGAATTCAATGAGGAAAGAACTCACAATTTTCTCGTATTTGATCGAGGTGCTCTACTGTATATATTGATTTTCTAAGCTACCCTTAGGTGTTTCACCAAGTCCGAGAATTCAATGAGGAAAGAACTCACAATTTTTCTCGTATTTGATCGAGGGTGCTCTACTGTATGTTGATTTTCTAAGCTACCCTTAGGTGTTTCACAAGTCCGAGAATTCAATGAGGAAAGAACTCACAATTTTCTCGTATTTGATCGAGGTGCTCTACTGTATATATGTTGATGTTTTCTAAGCTACCTACCGTTTTTCCGAGATCGAGGTGCTCTACTGTTTCTAAGCTACCCTTAGGTGAATTCAATGAGGAAAGAACTCACAATTTTCTCGTATTTGATCGAGGTGCTCTACTGTATATGTTGATTTTCTAAAGCTACCCTTAGGTGTTTCACAAGTCCGAGAATTCAATGAGGAAAGAACTCACAATTTTCTCGTATTTGATCGAGGTGCTCTACTGTATATGTTGATTTTCTAAGCTACCCTTAGGTGTTTCACAAGTCCGAGAATTCAATGAGGAAAGAACTCAATTTTCTCGTATTTGATCGAGGTGCTCACTGTATATATATTGATTTTTACCCATAGGTGTTTCAAGTCGAGAATTCAATGAGGAAAGAACTCACAATTTTCTCGTATTTTTGATCTGTATATATTGATTTTCTAAGGTGCTCTCCGAGAATTCCAATGAGAAATACTTTTTCGTATTTGATTGAGGTGCTCCATTTATATGTTGAGCTACCCTTAGGGTGTTTCACAAGTCCGAGAATTCAATGAGGAAAGAACTCACAATTTTCTCGTATTTGATCGAGGTGCTCTACTGTATATATTGATTTTCTAAAGCTACCTTTAGGTGTTTCACAAGTCCGAGAATTCAATGAGGAAAGAACTCTGAATTTCTCTGTTTGATCGAGGTGCTCCTGTATATTGATTTTCTAAGCTACCTTAGGTGTTTTCGAGAATTCAATGAGGAAAGAACTCACCAATTTCTCGTATTTGATCGGTGCTCTACTGTATATATTGATTTTCTAAGCTACCCTTAGGTGTTTCAAGTCCGAGAATTCAATGAGGAAAGAACTCACAATTTTCCGTATTTGATCGAGGTGCTCTACTGTATATATTGATTATTTGATCGAATGAGGAAAGAACTCTACTGCTATATATTATATTTTCTAAGCTACCTTTTAGGTGTTTCACAAGTCCGAGAATTCAATGAGGAAAGAACTCACAATTTTTCTCGTATTTGATAGGGGAGGTGCTCTACTGTATATGATTTTTGATTTTCTATCCGAGAATTCAATGAGGAAAGAACCTTAGGTGTTTTATTTGATCGAGGTGTCTACTGAGAATTTTCAAGCTATTAGGAAAGAACTGAGAATTCAAATGGAAAAAGAACTCGTATTTGATCGAGGTGCTCTACTGTATATATTGATTTTCTAAGCTACCCTTAGGTGTTTCACAAGTCCGAGAATTCAATGAGGAAAGAACTCACAATTTTCTCGTATTTGATCGAGGTGCTCTACTGTATATATTGATTTTTCTAAGCTACCCTTATAGGTGTTTCATAAGTCCGAGAATTCAATGAGGAAAGAACTCACAATTTCTCATGTTGATCGAGGTGCTCTCTACTGTATATATTGATTTTCTAAGCTACCCTTAGGTGTTTCACAAGTCCGAGAATTCAATGAGGAAAGAACTCACAATTTTCTCGTATTTGATCGAGGTGCTCTACTGTATATGTTGATTTTCTAAGCTACCGTGTATCGATCGAGGTTAGGTGTTTCACAAGTCCGAGAATTCAATGAGGAAAGAACTCACAATTTTCTCGTATTTGATCGAGGTGTCTACTGTATATGTTGATTAAGCTACCCTTAGGTGTTTGCCAAGTCCGAGAATTCAATGAGGAAAGAACTCTGAATTTTTCTCGTGTTTGATCGAGGTGCTCTACTGTATATATTGATTTTCTAAGCTACCCTTAGGTGTTTCACAAGTCCGAGAATTCAATGAGAAAGAACTCACAATTTTTCTCATGTTTGATCGAGGTGCTCTACTGTATATGTTGATTTTCTAAGCTACCTTTGGGTGTTTCACAAGTCCGAGAATTCAATGAGGAAAGAACAATTTTCTCGTATTTGATCAATTTTCTACTGTATATATTGATTTTCGCTACCCTTAGGTGTTTCACAAGTCCGAGAATTCAATGAGGAAAAGAACTCACAATTTTCTCGTATTTGATCGAGGTGTGCTCTACTGTATATATTGATTTTCTAAGCTACCCTTAGGTGTTTCACAAGTCCGAGAATTCAATGAGGGAAAGAACTCACAATTTTTCTCGTATTTGATCGAGGTGCTCTACTGTATATGTTGATTTTCTAAGCTACCTTAGGTGTTTCACAAGTCCGAGAATTCAATGAGGAAAAAGAACTCACAATTTTCTGCATTTGATCGGGTGCTCTACTGTATATATTGATTTTTAAGCTACCATTAGGTGTTTCACAAGTCCGAGAATTCAATGAGAAAGAACTCAGGAATTTTCTCGTATTTAGTCGGAGGTGCTCTACTGTATATGTTGATTTCTAAGCTACCCTTAGGTGTTTCCTGAAGTCCGAGAATTCAATGGCCGAGGAAAGAACTCGTATTTGATCAGGGTGCTCTACTCTGTATATTTGATCGGAGTTTCCACAAGTCGAATTCAATATCACAATTTTCTTGTATTTCATAATCTCCTATAGTTGTTTCCTGGTCCGAGAATTCAATGAGGAAAAGAACTCACAATTTTCTCGTATTTGATCGAGGTGCTCTACTGTATATGTTGATTTTCTAAGCTACTTTGGGTGTTTTCACAAGTCCGAGAATTCAATGAGGAAAGAACTCACAATTTTCTCGTATTTTTGATCGAGGTGCTCTACTGTATTTATATATTGATTTTCTAAGCTACCCTTAGGTGTTTCACAAGTCGAGAATTCAATGAGGAAAGAACTCACAATTTTCTCGTATTTGATCGAGGTGCTCTACTGTATATATTGATTTTCTAAGAAATTCTACCCGTATTTGAGGTGCTCTTATATATTGATTTTCTAAAGTCCGAGTGTTTCCAATCGAATTCAATGAGGAAAAGAACTCACAATTTTCTCGTATTTTGATCGAGGTGCTCTACTGTATATGTTGATTTTCTAAGCTACCCTTAGGTGTTTCTATATGTTGATTTTCTAAGTCCGAGTCCGAAATTCAATGAGGAAAACTCACAATTTTTTCGTATTTGATCGAGGGTGCTCTACTGTATATATTTTTCTAAGCTACCCTTAGGTGTTTCCACCGTCGAAATTCAATGAGAAAGAACTCACAATTTTTCTTGTATTTTGGTGCTCTACTGTATATGTTTTTCTAAGCTACCCAGAAGTCCGAGAATTCAAGGAGGAAAGAACTCACAATTTTCTCGTATTTGATCGAGGTGCTCTACTGTATATATTGATTTTCTAAGCTACCCTTAGGTGTTTCTTACAAGTCCGAGAATTCAATGAGGAAAAGAACTCACAATTTTCTCGTATTTGATCGAGGTGCTCTACTGTATATGTTGATTTTCTAAGCTACCCTTAGGTGTTTCACAAGTCCGAGAATTCAATGAGGAAAGAACTCACAATTTTCTCATGTTTTAATCGAGGTGCTCTACTACTGTATATGTTGATTTTCTAAGCTACCCCTTTGGTGTTTCTACAAGTCCGAGAATTCAATGAGGAAAGAACTCAATTTTTCTATTTGATCGAGGTGCTCTACTGTATATATTGATTTTCTGTTACCCTTAGGTGTTTCACAAGTCCGAGAATTCAATGAGGAAAGAACTCACAATTTTCCTATTTGATCGAGGTGCTCTACTGTATATACGTTGATTTTCTAAGCTACCTTAGGTGTTTCTAGCATAAGTCCGAGAATTCAATGAGGAAAGAACTCACAATTTTCTCGTATTTGATCGAGGTGCTCTACTGTATATGTTGATTTTCTGCTACCCTTAGGTGTTTCACAAGTCAGAGAATTCAATGAGGAAGAACTCATAATTTTCTCTGTATATTTGATTTTCTGTGGAGGTGTGCTCCGAGAATTCTGTATATATTGATTTTTCGTATTTGATCGAGGTGCCTACTGTATATATTGGTTTTTAGCTACCAAGTCCGAGAATTCAATGAGGAAAGAACTCACAATTTTCTCGTATTTGATCGAGGTGCTCTACTGTATATGTTGATTTTCTAAGCTACCAGGTTTTCTGGGTCCGAGAATTCAGCTGAGGAAGAACTCACAATTTTTCTCGTATTTGATCGAGGTGCTCTACTGTATATATTGATTTTTAAGCGCTTACCTTAGGTGTTTCACAAGTCCGAGAATTCAATGAGGAAAGAACTCACAATTTCTCGTATTTGATCGAGGTGCTCTACTGTATATGTTGATTTTCTAAGCTACCCTTAGGTGTTTCACAAGTCCGAGAATTCAATGAGGAAAAAGAACTCACAATTTTCTCGTATTTGATCAGGTGCTCTGTATATATATTGATTTTCTAAGCTACCCTTAGGTGTTTCACAAGTCCGAGAATTCAATGAGGAAAAGAACTCACAATTTTCTCGTATTTGATCGAGGTGCTCTACTGTATATATTGATTTTCTAAGCTATTGTTTCATTTAGGTGTTTCTACAAGTCCGAAAATTCAATGAGAAAAAGAACTCACAATTTTCGTATTTGATCGAGGTGCTCTACTGTATATATTGATTTTCTAAGCTACCTTAGGTGTTTCACAAGTCCGAGAATTCAATGAGGAAAGAACTCACAATTTTTCTCGTATTTGATCGAGGTGCTCTACTGTATATATTGATTTTCTAAGCTACCCTTAGGTGTTTTCAAGTCCGAGAATTCAATGAGGAAAGAACTCACAATTTCTCGTATTTGATCGAGGTGCTCTACTGTATATATTGAACTCACAATTTTCTCGTATTTGATCATATTCTGATTTTGATTTTCTAATTTTTCTATGATTTGGAGGTACCCTGTATAGTTGATTTCTAAGCTAAGTTTCCGAGAATTCAATGAGGGAAAGAACTCACAATTTTTCTCGTATTTGATCGAGGTGCTCTACTGTATATGTTGATTTTCTAAGCTACCTTTTAGGTGTTTCTTACAAGTCCGAGAATTCAATGAGGAAAGAACTCGTACAATTTTCTTGTATTTGATCGAGGTGCTCTACTGTATATGTTGATTTTCTAAGCTACCTCTACCGTTAGGTGTTTCACCAAGTCCAGAATTCAATGAGGAAAGAACTCACCAATTTTCTCGTATTTGATCGAGGTGCTCTACTGTATATGTTGATTTTCTAAGCTACCCTTAGGTGTTTCAAAAGTCCGAGAATTCAATGAGAAAGAACTCACAATTTTCTCGTATTTGATCGAGGTGCTCTACTGTATATATTGATTTTCTAAGCTACCCTTAGGTGTTTCACAAGTCCGAGAATTCAATGAGGAAAGAACTCACAATTTTCTCGTATTTGATCGAGGTGCTCTACTGTATATGTTGATTTTCGTTACCTTAGTGTGTTTCACAAGTCCGAGAATTCAATGAGGAAAGAACTCACGAATTTCTCGTATTTGATCGAGGTTTCTACTGTATATGTTGATTTTTCGTTACCCTTAGGTGTTTCAATAAGTCCGAGAATTCAATGAGAAAAGAACTCACAATTTTTCTATAAATATTTGATCGGTGCTCTACTATATATATTGATTTTCTAAAGCTACTTACATAGGTGTTTCACAAGTCCGAGAATTCAATGAGAAAAGAACTCACAATTTTCTCATGTTTGATCGAGGTGCTCTACTGTATATGTTGATTTTTCTAAGCTGCCTTGGGTGTTTCACAGTCAAAATTCAATGAAGGAAAGAACTCACACAATTTTCTCGTATTTGATCGGTGGTATGTTGATTTTCTCTACCTTAGGTGTATATGAAAATTTGAACTCACAATTTTCTCGTATTTACAGTAGGGTGCTCTACTGTATATATTGATTTTCAGCTACCCTTGGGTGTTTCACAAGTCCGAGAATTCAATGAGAAAGAACTACGAATTTTTCTCGTATTTGATCGGAATGCTCTACTGTATATATTGATTTTCAACTACCCTTAGGTGTTTTACAAGTCCGAGAATTCAATGAGGAAAGAACTCACAATTTTTCTCGTATTTTGATCGAGGTGCTCTACTGTATATGTTGATATTCTAAGCTACTGTGGGTGTTTCCTTGATTTTTCTAAGTTAGTCGAAGTTGCTCTGATGTTTGGATTTTTCTGCAAGCTACCATAGGTGTTTAAGTCCAAAATTCAATAGGAAAAATGAACTCACAATTTTCTCGTATTTGATCTGAGGTGCTCTACTAATATATATTATTGATTTTCTAAAGCCACCTTAGGTTTTCTAAGCTACTAAAATTTTCTCGTATTTGATCGAAATTTTCTGTATATATTACGATTTTCTAAAGCTACCCTTAGGTGTTTCAAGTCGAAATTCAATGAGGAAAAAAGAACTCACAATTTTCTCGTATTTGATCGAGGTGCTCTACTGTATATATTGATTTTCTAAGCTACCTTAGGTGTTTCACAAGTCCAAAAATTCAATGAGAAAAACTCACGAATTTTCTCGTATTTGATCGAGGTGCTCTACTGTATATGTTGATTTTCTAAGCTACCCATAGGTGTTTTCACAAGTCCAAAATTCAATGAGAAAAAACTCTGTTCTCGTATTTGATCAGTGCTCTACTGTATATATTGATTTTCTAACTGCTATGGGTGTTTCAGTCAAGTCCGGAATTCAATGAGAAAAGAACTCAATTTTCTCATGTTTGATCGAGGTGCTCTACTGTATCTAATTGAAGCTATTGTTTTCACAAGTCCTAAGCTACGAATTTTCTCGTATTTGATCGAGGTATATTGATTTTCCCTACCTTAGGTGTTTTCCAAGAATTCAATGAGGAAAAAAGAACTTACAATTTTCTCGTATTTGATCGGAGGTGCTCTACTGTATATATTGATTTTCTAAGCTACCCTTAGGTGTTTCACAAGTCCGAGAATTCAATGAGAAAGAACTCACAATTTTCTCGTATTTGATCGAGGCTCTACTGTATATATTGATTTTCTAAGCTACCTTAGTGTTTCAAGTCCGAGAATTCAATGAGGAAAAGACTCACAATTTTCTCGTATTTGATCGAGGTGTTCTACTGTATATATTGATTTTCCCTACCTTTAGGTGTTTCACAAGTCCAGAATTCAATGAGGAAAGAACTCACAATTTTCTGTATTTGATCGAGGTGCTCTACTGTATATTGATTTTCTCATGAGAATTCAATTAGAAAGTTGAATTTTCTACAAGTCCGAGAATTGTTTGAGAAAGAAATCATTAATTTTCTCGTATTTGATCGAGGTGCTCTACTGTATATGTTGATTTTCTAAGCTACCCTTTTAGGGTGTTTCACCAAGTCCGAGAATTCAATGAGGAAAGAACTCAAATTTTCTCGTATTTGACTGAGGTGCTCTACTGTATATGTTGATTTTCTAAGCTTCCCCTTTTTCGAGAATTCAATGAGGAAAAAGAACTCACAATTTTCTCGTATTTGATCGGAGGTGCTCTACTGTATATGTTGATTTCTAAGTTACCCTTAGGTGTTTACAAGTCCGAGAATTAATGAGAAAAGAACTCACATTTTTTCGTATTTGATCGAGGAATTACTGTATATGTTGATTTTCTAAGCTACCTAGGTGTTTACACAAGTCCGAGAATTCAACGAAAGAACTCACAATTTTCTCGCATTTGATCGAGGTGTGCCTACTGTATATATTGATTTTCTAAGCTACCCTTAGGTGTTTCCACAAGTCCGAGAATCTAATGAGGAAAGAACTCACAATTTTCTTCGTATTTGACTGAGGTGTTTCACTGTATATGTTGATTTTCTAAGCTACCCTTAGTGTTTTACAAGTCCGAGAATTCAATGAGGAAAGAACTCACAATTTTCTTATTTGATCGAGGTGTCATTGTATATATTGATTTTTGCCACCCTTAGGTGTTTCAAGGTCCAGGAATTCTGAGGAGCAATTTTCTTGCATTTGATCAGAGTGTACACTGTATGTTGATTTCTAAGCTACAATTTTATCCGAGGCACTTTAAGCTTGGACACCCTTAGTTTCAAGCAAGTCAATGAGAATTCAATGAGGAAAGAATGTCCTCGAGGAAAGAATTTTCTCGTATTTGATCGAGGTGCTCTACTGTATATGTTGATTTTCTGGTTACCTTTAGGTGTTTCACAAGTCCGAGAATTCAATGAGGAAAGAACTCAGCACCTTTCGTATTTGATCGAGGTGCCTACTGTAAATTGATTTTCTAAGCTACCCTAGGTGTTTTCACAAAGTCCGAGAATTCAATGAGGAAAGAACTCACAATTTTCTCGTATTTGGATCGAGGTGCTCTATGGTATATGTTGATTTTCTAAGCTACCTTAGGTGTTTCAACAAGTCCGAGAATTCAAATGAGGAAAGAACTCACAATTTTCTCAATTTTCTCACTGTATTTGATTTTCGAGGTGCATGTCCGAGACCCAATGAGGAAAGAACTACGAGGTGTATATATTGATTTTCTGCTTTACCCTTAGGTGTTACACAAGTCTGAGAATTCACAGGAAAAAGAACTGCCACCTTTTTCGCATTTGATCAGAGGTGCTCTACTGTATATGTTGATTTTCTGTTACCCTTAGGTGTTTCACAAGTCCGAGAATTCAATGAGGAAAGAACTCACAATTTTTCAGTATTTGGATCGAGGTTTCACTGTATATATTGATTTTGAGGTGTCACAGTCTGAGAACAATGAGGAAAGTATATAATTTTCGGGTATTTGATCGAGGTGCCCTGTAGTGATTTTCACACCTTAGGTGTTTCCGAGAATTCAATGAGGAAAGAACTCACAATTTTTCTCGTATTTGATCGAGGTGTTTCTACTGTATATGTTGATTTTCTGTTACTTTAGGTGTTTCACAAGTCCGAGAATTCAATGAGGAAAGAACCTGGCAATTTTCCCGTATTTGACGGAGGTGCTCTTACTGTATATATTGATTTTCGTTACCAGGGTGTTTCACAAGTCCGAGAATTCAATGAGGAAAAGAACCTCAATTTTCTCATATTTGATCGAGGTGCTCTACTGTATATATTGATTTCTGTTACCCTTAGGGAAAAGTTTCACAAGTCCGAGAATTCAATGAGGAAAGAACTCACAATTTTCTGTATTTGATCATCGGAGGTGCTCTCACTGTATATATTGATTTTCTAAGCTACCTTTAGGTAGTTTTGACAAGTCTGAGAATTCAATGAGGAAAAGAACTCAATTTTCGTATTTGACTTGAGGAAGCCTACTGTATATGTTGATTTTCAGTTGCCTTTAGAAGTCGCATAAGTCCGAGAATTCAATGAGGAAGAACACACTTCTCGTATTTGATCGAGTGCCTCTATTGTATATATTGATTTTCTAAACTACCCTTAGGTGTTTTGGCAAGTCCGAGAATTCAATGAGGAAAGAACCTCACAATTTTCTGCATTTGATCGAGGTGTTTCATCAGTATATGTTGATTTTCTAAGTTACCCTTAGGTGTTTCACAAGTTCGAGAATTCAATGAGGAAGAACTTTCACAATTTTCTCGTATTTGATCGAGGTGCTCTACTGTATATTTGAATTTTTTCAGCTATATAGGTGTTTCACAAATCCGATTTTCTGGGAAGAACTCACAATTTTCGTATTTTAGGCTCTACTAATATATATATTGATTTTCCTAAGCTACAAGTCCGAGAATTCAATGAGGAAAAGAACTCACAATTTTCTCGTATTTGATGGAGGTGTCTACTCTACTGTTGATGTAGGTGATTTTCGAGAATTCCAATGAGCTACGTATTTGATCCAGATTTTCTCCCTCTTTTCTATTGATTTTCTAAAGTACCTGAGAATTCACCGATGAGAATTCAAAAGAACTCACAATTTTCTCGTATTTGATCGAGGTGCTCTATGTATATATTGATTTTTCTAAGCTACCCTTAGGTGTTTCTGGCAAGTCTGAGAATTCAATGAGGAAAGAACTCACCAATTTCTCGTATTTGATCGAGGTGCTCTACTGTATATATTGATTTTCTAAGCTACTCTTAGGTGTTTCAAAGTCTGAGAATTCAATGAGGAAAAAGAAACGAATTTTTTCGTATTTGATCGAGGAGCTCTACCTGATTATATTGATTTCCTACCTTAGGTGTTTCCAAGTCGAGAATTCATCGAGGAAAAGAACTCACAATTTTCTCTGCATTTGATCGAGGTGCTCTACTGTATATCTTGATTTTCTAAGCTACCTTAGGTGTTTCACAAGTCCGAGAATTCAATGAGGAAAAGAACTCACAATTTTCTCGTATTTGATCACTGAGGTGCTCTACTGTATATGTTGATTTTCTAGCTACCCTTAGGTGTTTCACAAGTCCGAGAATTCAATGAGGAAAAGAACTCACAATTTTTCTCATGTTTGATGAGGTGCTCACTGTATATATTGATTTTCAAGCTACCCTTAGGTGTTTCTGTCCGAGGAATTTGAAGAACTCAAGTCTCGTATTTGATCGGGTGCTCTACTGTATATATTGATTTTCTAAGCTACCTTAGGTGTTTCTACAAGTCCGAGAATTCAATGAGGAAAGAACTCTGAATTTTCGTATTTGATCGAGGGTGCTCTGTATATATTGATTTCTAAGCTACCCTTAGATTGTTTAGCAAGTCCGAGAGAATTCAATGAGGGAAGAACTCACAATTTTTCTCGTATTTGATCGAGGTGCTCTACTGTATATGTTGATTTCCGCTACCCTTAGTGTTTTTCAAGTCAATTCAATGAGAAAAGAACTCACAATTTTCTCAATGAATGAGAGGTGTTCTACTGTATATATTGATTTTCTGGCTACCCTAGGTGTTTTGGCCAAGTCCGAGGAATTCAATGAGGAAAGTTAGAATTTCTCGTATTTGATCGATTTTCTGTATTTATCGTGATTTTCGGAGGTGTGTTTCACAAGTCCGAAATTCAATGAGAAAGAACCCCACAATTTTCTCGTATTTGATCGAGGGTGCTCTACTGTATTGATTTAAGCACCATAGGTGTTTCACAAGTCCGAGAATTCAATGAGGAAAGAACTCACAATTTTCTCGTATTTTGATTGAGGTGTTTCTACTGTATATATTGATTTTCTTGCTACCCTTAGGTGTTTCACAAGTCCGAGAATTCAATGAGGAAAAAAGAACTCACAATTTTCTCGTATTTGATCGAGGTGCTCTACTGTATATGTTGATTTTCTAACCCTTAGGTGTTTTCACAAGTCCGAGAATTCAATGAGGAAAGAACTCACAATTTTTCGTATTTGACTGAGTTTCAACTGACATGTTGATTTTCTGCTACCTTAGGTGTTTTCACAAGTCCAAGAATTCAATGAGGAAAGAACTCAATTTTCTCGTATTTGATTCGAGGTGCTCTACTGTATATATATTGATTTTCTGTTACCCTTAGGTGTTTCACAAGTCCGAGAATTCAATGAGGAAAAAGAACTCACAATTTTCTCGTATTTGATCGAGGTGCTCTACTGTATATATTGTGATTTTCTGCTAACTCTTTTAGGTAGTTTCCTTACAAGTCCGAGAATTCAATGAGGAAAAAGAACTCACAATTTTCTCGTATTTGATCAAGAGGAGCTCTACTGTATATATTGATTTTATATAGGTGTTTGAGTCGAGAATTCAATGAGGAAGAACTCACAATTTTCTCGTATTTGATCGAGGTGCTACTGTATATGTTGATTTTCTAAGCGCTTTAGGTGTTTCCTACAAGTCTGAGAATTCAATGAGAAGAACTCACAATTTTCTCATTTGATCAGGTGCTCTACTGTATATATTGATTTTGTTACCTTAGGTGTTTCAAGTCTGAGAATTCAATGAGGAAAGAACTCAATTTTCTCGTATTTGATCGAGGTGCTCTACTGTATATGTTGATTTTCTGCTTACCCTTAGGTGTTTCACAAGTCCGAGAATTAAATGAGGAAGAACTCAAAATTTTTCTCGTATTTGATCGAGGGTACTACTGTATATATTGATTTTCTAATACCCTTTAGGTGTTTCCAAGTCCGAGAATTCAATGAGGAAAAGAACTCCAATTACCTCGTATTTGATCAGGTGCTCTACTGTATATATTGATTTTCAAGCTACCCTTAGGTGTTTTCACAAGTCCGAGGAATTAAATAGGAAAGAAATCACAATTTTCTCGTATTTGGATCGAGGTGCTCTACTGTATATGTTGATTTTCTAAACTACCCTTAGGTGTTTCACAAGTCCGAGAATTCAATGAGGAAAAGAACTCCTGATTTTCTCGTATTTGATTTTCATATCGGGGTGCTCTACTGGATTTTCAGCTACCCATAGGTGTTTCTGGAATCCTAGAATTCATCGAGGAAAGAACTCACAATTTTCTCGTATTTGATCAGGGTGTCTACTGTATATTGATTTTCTAAGCTACCCTTAGGTGTTCCACAAGTCCGAGAATTCAATGAGGAAACTCACAATTTTCGTATTTGATCGGAGGTGCTCTACTGTATATATATTGATTTTCTAGCTACCCTTATGTGTTTCACAAGTCCGGAATTCAATGAGGAAAAGAACCACAATTTCTCGTATTTGATCGGGTGTCCTGTATATATTGATTTTCTAAGCTACCCTTTAGGTGTTTCTACAAGTCCGAGAATTCAATGAGGAAAGAACTCTAATTTTCTCGTATTTGATCGAGGCTCTGCCATATATTGATTTTCTAAGCTGCCTTAGGTGTTTCTAGCAAGTCGAGAATTCAATGAGGAAAGAACTCACAATTTTTCTCGTATTTGATCGAGGTGCTCTACTGTATATGTTGATTTTTCTGTTACCATAGGTGTTTCCACAAGTCTGAGAATTCAATGAGGAAAGAACTCACAATTTCTCGTATTTGATCGAGGTGCTCTGTATATGTTGATTTTCGTTACCCTTTAGGTGTTTCACAAGTCTGAGAATTCAATGAGGAAAGAACTCACAATTTCCCTGTATTTGATCGGAGGTGCTCTACTGTATATGTTGATTTTCTAAGTTACCCTTAGGTGTTTCACAAGTCCGAGAATTCAATGAGGAAAAGTGAACTCACAATTTCTTTCTCGTATTTTGATCGAGGTGCTCTACTGTATATGTTGATTTTCTAAAAGCTACCCTTTAGGTGTTTCTGCAAGTCCGAGAATTCAATGAGGAAGAACTCACAATTTTCTCGTATTTGATCAAGGGTGCTCTACTGTATATGTTGATTTTCCTAGCTACCCTTAGGTGTTTCACAAGTCTGACCAATTCAATGAGGAAAAAAACTCACAATTTTTCTCATTTGATCGAGGTGCTCTACCTGTATGTTGATTTTTAAGCTACCCTTTTAGGTGTTTCTACAAGTCTGAGAAATTCAATGGAAAAGAACTCAATTTTCGTATTTGATCGAGGTGCTCTACTGTATATAATGATTTTCTAAGCTACCCTTAGGGTGTTCCCACAAGTCTGAGAATTCAATGAGAAAAAGAATCCTTACAATTTTCTCGTATTTGATCGAGGGTGCTCTACTGTATATATTGATTTTCTAAGCTACCCTTAGGTGTTTTGCCAAGTCCGAGAATTCAATGAGGAAAAAGCTCACAATTTTCTCGTATTTGATCAGTGCTCTACTATATATTGATTTTTAAGCTACCCTTAGGTGTTTCCCAAGTCCGAGAATTCAATGAGGAAAGAAACTCGCTTTGAAATCGAGGTGCTCTACTGTATATATTGATTTTCTTTACCGCCAAATTGTTTATATGAATTCAATGAGACCGTTTTTTCTAAGCTACCCTTAGATGTTTCACAAGTCCGAGAATTCAATGAGGAATGAACTCACAATTTTCTCGTATTTGATCGAGGTGCTCTACTTTCTTATATGTTGATTTCTAGCTACCCTTAGGTGTTTCACAAGTCCGAAAATTCAATGAGGAAAGAAACTCACAATTTTCTCGTATTTGATCGAGGTGCCTTCTGTATATGTTGATTTTACCTTAGGTGTTTCACAAGTCAAAGAATTCAATGAGAAAGAACTCACAATTTTCTCGTATTTGATCGAGAATACTAAGCACCTTAGGTGTTTCACAAGGAATTCAAAAGAACTCACAATTTTCTCGTATTTGATTTGAGGTGCTCACTGTATATGTTGATTTTTCTAAGTGCCGATAGAAATTCAATAAGGAAAAGAACTCACAATTTTCTTTAGGTGATTTTTTCTACAAGTCCGAGAATTCAATGAGGAAAGAACACAATTTTCTCGTATTTAATTGAGGCTCTACTGTATATGTTGATTTTCTGCTACCACCCCTTAGGTCAAAATTTCACAAGTCTGAGAATTTTCTCGTATTTGATCGGGTGCTCTACTGGATAATTGAACTCATAAGCAATTTTCACGTCAATTTTTGATCGAGGTGCTCGTATTTATCGGGTTGTATATGTATTGATTTTCTAGCTACCCCTTAGGTGTTTTCACAAGTCCGAGAATTCAATCGAGGAAAGAACTCAATTTTCTCGTATTTGATCGAGGTGTTTCTTGCTACCTTAGGTATGTTGATTTTTCTATTTTGATCCCTTAGGTATATATTGATTTTCTAAGCTACCCAAGTCCGAGAATTCAATGAGGAAAGAACTCACAATTTTCTCGTATTTGATCGAGGTGCTCTATATGTATTATATTGTGTTTTTCTGAGGAAAGCTCTACCAATATTTAGGTGTTTGTATACAAGTCCGAGAATTCACAAGTGGAGGAAAAAGAACTCACATTTTCTCGTATTTGATCGAGGTGCTCTACTGTATATATTGATTTTCTAAGCTACCCTTAGGTGTTTCACAAGTCCGAGAATTCAATGAGGAAAGAACTCACAATTTTTCTCATCGCTGATATATTTGAGCTACCGAGGTGTTTCACTCGAGAATTCAATTGTATATGTTTTCGTATTTTCTGTGTTCTACTGTAGGTTGATTTTCCCTTACAAGTCCGAGAATTCAATGAGGAAAAGAACTCACAATTTTTCGTATTTGATCGAGGTGCTCTCACTGTATATATTGATTTTCTAAGCTACCCTTAGGGTGTTTCACAAGTCCGAGAATTCAATGAGGAAAGAACTCACAATTTTTCGTATTTGATCGAGGTGCTCTACTGTATATATTGATTTAAAGCTAAGGTGTTCCACAAGGAGAAATTCAATGAGAAGAACTCTAAAAGTCCGAGAATTGTATATTCGTTTTCTGATCGGAGGTGAATTTTCTCAGTTTATATGTTGATTTATGTTGAGCTACCCTTAGGTGTTTCACAAGTCCGAGAATTCAATGAGGAAAGAACTCACAATTTTCTCGTATTTGATCGAGGTGCTCTACATATATGTTGATTTTCTAAGCTACCCTTAGGTGTTTTCTAAGTCGAGAATTCAATGAGGAAAGAACCTGGCAATTTTTCTGTATTTGATCGAGGTGCTCTATGTATATATGATTTTCTAAGCTACCCTTAGGTGTTTCACAAGTCTGAGAATTCAATGAGGAAAAGAACTCACAATTTTCTCGTATTATTTGATCGAGGTGCTCTACTGTATATGTTGATTTTCAAGCTACCTTTAGGTGGTGTTTCACAAGTCCGAGAATTCAATGAGGAAAGAACTCACAATTTTCTCGTATTTGATCGAGGTGCTCTACTGTATGTTGATTTTCTAAAGCTAATTTAGGGTGTTTCACAAGTCCGAGAATTCAAATATGAAAGAACTCTCACATTTTGATCGAGGTGCTCTACTGTATATGTTGATTTTCCTAGCTACCCTTAGGTGTTTCCATGTCCGAATTCAATGAAAAGAACTCTGAATTTTCTATATTTGATCGAGGTGCTCTACTGTATATGTTGATTTTCTAGCGTTACCTTAGGTGTTTCACAAGTCCGAGAATTCAATGAGGAAAGAACTCACAATTTTCTCGTATTTGATCGAGGTGTTCTACTGTATATGTTGACCCTTAGGTGTTTCACAAGTCCGAGAATTCTGAGAATTCAATGAGAAAGAACTTGCGAATTTTCTCGTATTTGATCGAGGTGTTCTACTGTATATATTGATTTTCTGGGTTTAGGGTGTTTCACAAGTCCGAGAATTCAATGAGGAAAAGAACTCACAATTTTCTCGTATTTGATCGAGGTGCTTACTGTATATGTTGATTTTCTGCTACCTTTTAGGTGGTTTCACAAGTCCGAGAATTCAATGAGGAAAGAACTCATAATTTTCTCGTATTTGATCGAGGTGCTCTACTGTATATATTGATTTTCTAAGCTACCTTTTAGGTGTTTCAAGTCCGAGAATTCAATGAGGAAAGAACTCACAATTTTCTTCGTATTTGATCGAGGGTGCTCTACTGTATATTGATTTTCTGGCTGCCCTTAGGTGTTTCACAAGTCCGAGAATTAATGAGGAAAAGAACTCACAATTTTCTCGTATTTGATGAGGTGCTCTACTGTATATATTGATTTTCAAAGCTACCCTTAGGTGTTCCAAGTCGAGAATTCAATGAGGAAAGAATCACAATTTTCTCGTATTTGCTCATTACCCTTATTCACAAGTCCGAGAATTCAATGAGGAAAGAACCACAATTTTCTCTACTGTATATATGTTGATTTCTAAGCTACCTTAATTGTTTCACAAGTCCGAGAATTCAATGAGGAAAGAAAGAACTCTCGTATTTGATTGCTCTCGTATTTGATTTTCGAGGTGTTACACAAGTCTACTGTATATGTTGATTTTTCTATGCTACCCTTTAGGTAGGTTTTACAAGTCCGAGAATTCAATGAGGAAAGAACTCACAATTTTCTCGTATTTCATCGAGGTGCTCTACTGTATATATTGATTTTCTAAGCACCCTTTAGGTTGTTTTCACAAGTCCGGAGAATTCAATGAGGAAAGAACTCACAATTTCTCGTATTTGATCGAGGTGCTCTACTGTATATGTTGATTTTCTAGCTACCCTTAGGTGTTTCACAAGTCCGAGAATTCAATGAGGAAAAGAACTCAAATTTCTCGTATTTGATCGAGGTGCTCTACTGTATATGTTGATTTTAAGCTACCCTTAGGTGTTTCACAAGTCCGAGAATTCAATGAGGAAAGAACTCAAATTTCTCGTATTTGATCGAGGTGCTGTATATGTTGATTTTCTGTTACCTTAGGTGTTTCACAAGTCCGAGAATTCAATGAGGAAAGAACTCCACAATTTTCTCGTATTGATCGAGGCTCTACTATGCTCTATTGATTTTCTAAGCTACCCTTAGGTGTTTCAAGTCCGAGAATTCAATGAGAAAGAACTCACATTTCTCATGTTTGATCCAGGGTGCTATCGTATAGGTGCTAAGCTACCCCTTAGGTGTTTCTAGTCGCACAAGAATTCAATGAGGAAAGAACTCACAATTTTCTCGTATTTGATCGAGGTGTTTCTACTGTATATGTTGATTTTCTAAGCTACCCTTAGGTGTTTCACAAGTCCGAGAATTCAATGAGGAAAGAACTCACAATTTTCGTATTTGATCGAGGTGCTCTACTGTATATGTTGATTTTTAAAGCTACCTTTAGGTGTTTCACAAGTCCGAGAATTCAATGAGGAAAGAACTCACAATTTTCTCGTATTTGATCGAGGTGCTCTACTGTATATATTGATTTTCAAAGCTACCCTTAGGTGTTTCACAAGTCCGAGAATTCAATGAGGAAAGAACTCACAATTTTTTCGTATTTGATCGAGGTGCTCTACTGTATATGTTGATTTTCTAAGCTACTTTATAGGTGTTTCACAAGTCCGAGAATTCAATGAGGAAAGAACTCACAATTTTCTCGTATTTGATCGAGGTGCTCTCTACTGTATATATTGATTTTTAAGCTACCCCTTAGGTGTTTCACAAGTCCGAGAATGAGGAAAAGAACTCACAATTTTCTCGTATTTGATCGAGGGTGCTCACTGTATATGTTGATTTTTTTCACAGAAGAAAATTCAATGAGGAAAAGAACTCCTTTCGAATTTTTCCTACAAGTATTTATTTGATAGGTGCTCTACTGTATATATTGATTTTCTAAAGCTACCCTTAGTGTTTCAATCCGAAAATTCAATGAGGAAAGAACTCACAATTTTCTCGTATTTGATCGAGGTGCTCTACTGTATATGTTGATTTTCTAAGCTACCCTTAGGTGTTTCACAAGTCCGAGAATTCAATGAGGAAAGAACTCACAATTTTCTCGTATTTGATCGAGGTGCTCTACTGTATATATTGATTTTCTAAGCTACCCTTAGGGTGTTTTACAAGTCCGAGAATTCAATGAGGAAAGAACTCACAATTTTCTCGTATTTGATCGAGGTGCTCTACTGTATATGTTGATTTTCTGTTACCCTTAGGTGTTTCACAAGTCGAGAATTCAATGAGGAAAGAACTCCACAATTTTCTCGTATTTGATCGGTGCTCTACTGTATATGTTGATTTTCTAAGCTACCCTTAGGTGTTTTAAGCAAGTCCGAGAATTCAATGAGGAAAGAACTCACAATTTTCTCGTATTTGATCGAGGTGCTCTACTGTATATATTGATTTTTAAACTACCCTTAGGTGATTTTCACAAGTCCGAGAATTCAATGAGGAAAAGAAATCACAATTTTCTCGTATTTGATCGAGGTGCTCTACTGTATATATTGATTTTCTAAGCTACCCTTAGGTGTTTCACAAGTCCGAGAATTCAATGAGGAAAGAACTCACAATTTTCTCGTATTTGATCGAGGTGCTCTACTGTATATATTGATTTTCTAAGCTACCCTTAGGTGTTTCACAAGTCCGAGAATTCAATGAGGAAAGAACTCACAATTTTCTCGTATTTGATCGAGGTGCTCTACTGTATATGTTGATTTTCTAAGCTACCCTTAGGTGTTTCAAGTCCGAGAATTCAATGAGGAAAGAACTCACAATTTTTCTCGTATTTGATCGAGGTGCTCTACTGTATATGTTGATTTTTACCCTTAGGTGTTTCACAAGTCCGAGAATTCAATGAGGAAAGAACTCACAATTTTCTCGTATTTGATCGAGGTGCTCTACTGTATATTGATTTTCTAAGCTACCTTAGGTGTTTCACAAGTCCGAGAATTCAATGAGGAAAGAACTCACAATTTTCTTTTTCTCGTATTTGATACCGAGGTGTTTCACAAAGTTCGAGAACTGAGGAAAGTATTTTCATTTGATTGATTTTATATGTTGATTTTCGCTACCCTTAGGTGTTTCCTGAGTCCGAGAATTCAATGAGGAAAGAACTCACAATTTTCTCGTATTTGATCGAGGTGCTCTACTGTATATATTGATTTTCTGCTTTACCCTTAGGTGTTTTCACAAGTCCGAGAATTCAATGAGGAAAGAACTCACAATTTTCTCGTATTTTGATCGAGGTGCTCTACTGTATATATTGATTTTTTTCTTATGTGTTTCCTAAGTCCGAAATTCAATGAGAAAAGAACTCTGTTTTCTCGTATTTTAGGTGCTCCTGTATATATTGATTTTCTAAGCAAGTCCGAGAATTCAATGAGGAAAGAACTCACAATTTTCTCGTATTTGATCGAGGTGCTCTACTGTATATATTGATTTTCTAAGCTACCCTTAGGTGTTTCACAAGTCCGAGAATTCAATGAGAAAAGAACTCACAATTTTCTCGTATTTGATCGAGGTGCTCTACTGTATATGTTGATTTTCTAAGCTACCCTTAGGTGTTTCACAAGTCCGAGAATTCAATGAGGAAAGAACTCACAATTTTTCTCGTATTTGATCGAGGTGCTCTACTGTATATGTTGATTTTCTAAGCTACCCTTAGGTGTTTCACAAGTCCGAGAATTCAATGAGGAAAGAACTCACAATTTTCTCGTATTTGATCGAGGTGCTCTACTGTATATATTGATTTTCTAAGCTACCCTTAGGTGTTTCACAAGTCCGAGAATTCAATGAGGAAAGAACTCAATTTTTCTCGTATTTGATCGAGGTGCTCTACTGTATATATTGATTTTCTAGCTACCCTTTAGGTGTTTTACAAGTCCGAGAATTCAATGAGGAAAGAACTCACAATTTTCTCGTATTTGATCAGGTGCTCTACTGTATATTGATTTTCTAAGCTACCTTAGGTGTTTCACAAGTCTGAGAATTCAATGAGGAAAGAACTCACAAATTTCTCGTATTTGATCGAGGTGCTCTACTGTATATGTTGATTTTCTAAGCTACCCCCTTAGGTGTTTCACAAGTCCGAGAATTCAATGAGGAAAAGAACTCACAATTTTCTCATATTTGATCGAGGTGCTCTACTGTATATATTTTTGATTTTCAATGGAAAGAACTCACAATTTTTTCGTATTTGGATCGAGGTGCTCTACTTATGGTGTTTCACAAGTCCGAGAATTCAATGAGGAAAGAACTCACAATTTTCTCGTATTTGATCGAGGTGCTCTAATGTATATATTGATTTTCTAAAGCTACCCTTAGGTGTTCCACAAGTCCGAGAATTCAATGAGAAAGAACTCTGAATTTTCTCGTATTTGATCGAGGTGCATCACTGTATATATTGATTTTTCTAAGCTACCCTTAGGTGTTTCACAAGTCCGAGAATTCAATGAGGAAAGAACTCACAATTTTCTCGTATTTGATCGAGGTGCTCTACTGTATATGTTGATTTTCTAAAGCTACCCTTTTTAGGTGTTTCCAAGTCCGGAGAATTCAATGAGGAAAGAACTCTCAATTTTCTCGTATTTGATCGAGGTGCTCTACTGTATATGTTGATTTTCTAAGCTACCCTTAGGTGTTTCACAAGTCCGAGGAATTCAATGAGGAAAGAACTCACAATTTTTTCTCGTATTTGATCGAGGTGCTCTACTGTATATGTTGATTTTCTAAGCTACCCTTAGGTGTTTCACAAGTCCGAGAATTCAATGAGGAAAGAACTCACAATTTTTTCGTATTTGATCGAGGTGCTCTACTGTATATGTTGATTTTCTAAAAGCTACCTTAGGTGTTTCACAAGTCTGAGAATTCAATGAGGAAAGAACTCACAATTTTCTCGTATTTGATCGAGGTGCTCTACTGTATATGTTGATTTTCTAAGCTACCTTAGGTGTTTCACAGGTCCGAGAATTCAATGAGGAAAGAACTCACAATTTTCTCGTATTTGATCGAGGTGCTCTACTCTACTGTATATGATTTGATTTTCTAAATTTACCGTATTTAGGTGTTTCACAAGTCCGAGAATTCAATGAGGAAAGAACTCACAATTTTCTCATATTTGATCGAGTGGTATATTGATTTTCCTTCACCCTTAGGTGTTTCACAAGTCCGAGAATATGTTGACTCACAATTTTCTCGTATTTGACCCTTAGGTGATTTTCTAAGTCTTGAAATTCAATGAGGAAAGAACTCACAATTTTCTCGTATTTGATCGAGGTGCTCTACTGTATATTGATTTTCTAAGCTACCCTTAGGTGTTTCACAAGTCCGAGAATTCAATGAGGAAAAGAACTCACAATTTTCTCGTATTTGATCGAGGTGCTCTACTGTATATATTGATTTTCTAAAGCTACCTTTAGGTGTTTCACAAGTCCGAGAATTCAATGAGGAAAAGAACTCACAATTTTCTCGTATTTGATCGAGGTGTTCTACTGTATATGTTGATTTTCTAAGCTACCTTTAGGTGTTTTCACAAGTCCGAGAATTCAATGAGGAAAGAACTCACAATTTTCTCGTATTTGATCGAGGTGCTCACCCTGTATATGTTGATTGTTTACCCTTAGGTGTTTCAAAGTCCGAGAATTCAATGAGGAAAGAACTCACAATTTTCTCGTATTTGATCGAGGTGCTCTACTATATATATTGATTTTCTAAGCTACCTTAGGTGTTTCACAAGTCCGAGAATTCAATGAGGAAAGAACTCACAATTTTTCTCATATTTGATCGAGGTGCTCTACTGTATATATTGATTTTTCTAAGCTACCCTTAGGTGTTTCACAAGTCCGAGAATTCAATGAGGAAAGAACTCACAATTTTCTCGTATTTGATCGAGGTGCTCACTGTATATGTTGATTTTCTAAAGCTACCCTTAGGTGTTCCACAAGTCCGAGAATTCAATGAGGAAAGAACTCACAATTTTCTCGTATTTGATCGAGGTGCTCTTACATATATGTTGATTTTCTAAGCTACCCTTAGGTGTTTCACAAGTCCGAGAATTCAATGAGGAGAACTCACAAAAGAACTCACAATTTTTTCTCGTATTTGATCGAGGAACTCTGTTTACTGTATATGTTGATTTTCTCTAAGCTACCCTTAGGTGTTTCACAAGTCCGAGAATTCAATGAGGAAAAGAACTCACAATTTTTCTCGTATTTGATCGAGGTGCTCTACTGTATATGTTGATTTTCTAAGCTAACCTTAGGTGTTTCACAAGTCCGAGAATTCAATGAGGAAAGAACTCACAATTTTCTCGTATTTGATCGAGGTGCTCTGTATATATTGATTTTCTAAACTACCCTTAGGTGTTTCAAGTCCGAGAATTCAATGAGGAAAAGAACTCACAATTTTCTCGTATTTGATCGAGGTGCTCTACTGTATATATTGATTTTCTATATATTGATTTTCTAAGCTGAGGAAAGAACTCACTCCACAATTTTCTCGTATTTGATCGGAGGTGTTTCATATGTTGATTTTCTAAGCTACCCTTAGGTGTTTCACAAGTCGAGAATTCAATGAGGAAAGAACTCACAATTTTCTCGTATTTGATCGAGGTGCTCTACTGTATATGTTGATTTTCTAAGCTACCCTTAGGTGTTTCACAAGTCGAGAATTCAATGAGGAAAAAGAACTCACAATTTTCTCGTATTTGATCGAGGTGCTCTACTGTATATGTTGATTTTCTAAGCTACCCTTAGGTGTTTCACAAGTCCGAGAAATTTCAATGAGGAAAGAACTCACAATTTTCTGTATTTGATCGAGGTGCTCTACTGTATATATTGATTTTTAAGCTACCTTAGGGTTTCACAAGTCCGAGAATTCAATGGGAAAAGAACTCACAATTTTCTCGTATTTGATCGAGGTGCTCTACTGTATATATTGATTTTTCTAAGCTACCCTTAGGTGTTTCACAAGTCTGAGAATTCAATGAGGAAAGAACTCACAATTTTCTCGTATTTTGATTGAGGTGCTCTACTGTATATGTTGATTTTCTAAGCTACCTTAGGTGTTTCACAAGTCCGAGAATTCAATGAGGAAAAAGAACTCACAATTTTCTCGTATTTGTGGAGGTGCTCTACTGTATATATTGATTTTTCTAAAGCTACCCTTAGGTGTTTCACAAGTCCGAGAATTCAATGAGGAAAAGAACTCACAATTTTCTCGTATTTGATCGAGGTGCTCTACTGTATATATTGATTTTCTAAGCTACCTTAGGTGTTTCACAAGTCCGAGAATTCAATGAGGAAAGAACTCACAATTTTCTCGTATTTGATCGAGGTGCTCTACTGTATATATTGATTTTCTAAGCTACCCTTAGGTGTTTCAAGTCCGAGAATTCAATGAGGAAAGAACTCACAATTTTCTCGTATTTGATCGGAGGTGCTCTACTGTATATGTTGATTTTCTAAAGCTACCCTTAGGTGTTTCTTCAAGTCCGAGAATTCAATGAGGAAAGAACTCACAATTTTCGTATTTGATCGTATGCTTGATCGAGTTGCTCTACCCTTAGGTGTATCCGAGAATTCAATGAACTCACAATTTTCTCGTATTTGATCGAGGTGCCCTGTATATGTTGATTTTTCTAACTACCCTTAGGTGTTTCACAAGTCCGAGAATTCAATGAGGAAAGAACTCACAATTTTCTCGTATTTGATCGAGGAGCTCTACTGTATATAATTGATTTTCTGCTACCCTTAGGTGTTTCACAAGTCCGAGAATTCAATGAGGAAAGAACTCACAATTTTCTCGTATTTGATCGAGGTGCTCTACTGTATATATTGATTTTTTCTAAGCTACCCTTAGGTGTTTCACAAGTCCGAGAATTCAATGAGGAAAGAACTCACAATTTTCTCGTATTTGATCGAGGTGCTCTACTGTATATATTGATTTTCTAAAGCTACCCTTAGGTGTTTCACAAGTCCGAAATCAATGAGGAAAGAACTCACAATTTTCTCGTATTTGATCGAGGTGCTCTACTGTATATGTTGATTTTCTAAGCTACCCTTAGGTGTTTCTACAAGTCCGAGAATTCAATGAGGAAAGAACTCACAATTTTCTCGTATTTGATCGAGGTGCTCTACTGTATATGTTGATTTTCTGCTACCCTTTAGGTGTTTCACAAGTCCGAGAATTCAATGAGGAAAGGGAACTCACAATTTCTCGTATTTGATCGAGGTGCTCTACTGTATATGTTGATTTTCTAAGCTACCCTTAGGTGTTTCCGAGAAATCCGAGAATTCAATGAGGAAAGAACTCACAATTTTCTCGTATTTGATCGAGGTGCTCTACTGTATATATTGATTTTCTAAGCTACCCTTTTAGGTGTTTCTAAGTCTGAGAATTCAATGAGGAAAGAACTCACAATTTTCTCGTATTTGATCGAGGTGCTCTACTGTATATGTTGATTTTCTAAGCTACCCTTAGGTGTTTCTCAAGTCCGAGAATTCAATGAGGAAAGAACTCACAATTTTCTCGTATTTGATCGAGGTGCTCTACTGTATGTTGATTTTCTAAGCTACCCTTAGGTGTTTCATGTCCGAGAATTCAATGAGGAATGAACTCACAATTTTCTCGTATTTGATCGAGGTGCTCTACTGTATATATTGATTTTCTAAGTTGCCCTTAGGTGTTTCACAAGTCCGAGAATTCAATGAGAAAAGAACTCTAATTTTACCGTATTTGATCGAGGTGCTCTACTGTATATATTGATTTTTAAGCTACCCTTAGGTGTTTCCTGTCTGAGAATTCAATGAGGAAAGAACTCTGAATTTTCTCGTATTTGGAGAGTGTTGATTTTCAGGGTAAGCCACAAGCTCTACTGTATATGTTGATTTTCTAAGCTACCCTTAGGTGTTTCTACAAGTCCGAGAATTCAAATGAGGAAAAGAACTCACAATTTTCTCGTATTTGATCGAGGTGCTCTACTGTATATGTTGATTTTCTAAGCTACCCTTAGGTGTTTCACAAGTCCGAGAATTCAATGAGGAAAAGAACTCACAATTTTCTCGTATTTGATCGAGGTGCTCTACTGTATATATTGATTTTCTGTTACCCTTAGGTGTTTCACAAGTCCGAAAATTAATGAGGAAAGAACTCAATTTTCTCGTATTTGATCGAGGTGCTCTACTGTATATATGTTGATTTTAAGCTACCCTTAGGTGTTTCACAAGTCCGAGAATTCAATGAGGAAAAGAACTCACAATTTTCGTATTTGATCGAGGTGCTCTACTGTATATGTTGATTTTCTGCTACCCTTAGGTGTTTCACAAGTCGAGAATTCAATGAGGAAAGAACTCTCACAATTTTCTCGTATTTGATGAGGTGCTCTACTGTATATGTTGATTTTCTAAGCTACTAGGTGTTTCACAAGTCCGGAGAATTCAATGAGGAAAGAACTCATTTTCGTAATTTTCTCTGTATATTTGATACCATTAGGTGTTTCACAAGTCCGAGAATTCAATAGGAAAAGAACTCACAATTTTTTCGTATTTATCTTTAGTGCTCTACTGTATATGTTATTTCACCTTGGTGTTTCCGAGAATTCAATGAGGAAAAAAGAACTCACAATTTTCTCCGTATTTGATCGAGGTGTACTATATGTTGATTTTTCTAAGTCCTTAGGTGTTTCACAAGTCAAAGAGAATTCAATGAGGAAAGAATCCCACAATTTTTCTCGTATTTGATCGAGGAATTGCTCTACTGTATATATTGATTTTCTAAGCTGCCTTAGGTGTTTCACAAGTCGAGAATTCAATGAGGAAAGAACTCACAATTTTCGTATTTGATCGAGGTGCTCTACTGTATATGTTGATTTTCTAAGCTACCCTTAGGTGTTTCAAGTCTGGAGAATTCAATGAGGAAAGAACTCACAATTTTCTCGTATTTGATCGAGTGCTCTACTGTATATATTGATTTTCTGTTACCTTAGGTGTTTCACAAGTCCGAGAATTCAATGAGGAAAGAACTCACAATTTTTCTCGTATTTGATCGAGGTGCTCTACTGTATATATTTGATTTTCTAAGCTACCCTTAGGTGTTTCACAAGTCCGAGAATTCAATGAGGAAAGAACTCACAATTTTCTCGTATTTGATCGAGGTATATATTGATTTTCTCTACCCTTAGGTGTTTTTCTCAATGAGGAAAAGCTACCTTGATCGAGGTGTTACACAATGTTGATTTTCCGAGAAGGTGTTTCAAGTCCGAGAATTCAATGAGGAAAGAACTCTGTTTTTCGTATTTGATCGAGGTGCTTACTGTATATGTTGATTTTCTAAGCTACCCTTAGGTGTTTCCACAAGTCCGAGAATTCAATGAGGAAAGAACTCACAATTTTCTCGTATTTGATCGAGGTGCTCTACTGTATATGTTGATTTTCTAAGCTACCCTTAGGTGTTTCTAGGAAAGAACAAGTCCGAGAATTCAATGAGGAAAGAACTCACAATTTTCTCGTATTTGATCGAGGTGCTCTACTGTATATGTTGATTTTTCTGTTACCCTTAGGTGTTTCACAAGTCCGAGAATTCAATGAGGAAAGAACTCACAATTTTTCTCGTATTTGATCGAGGTGCTCTACTGTATATATTGATTTTCTAAAGCTGCCCTTAGGTGTTTCACAAGTCCGAGAATTCAATGAGGAAAGAACTCACAATTTTCTCGTATTTGATCGAGGTGCTCTGCATATGTTGATTTTTCTAAGCTACCCTTAGGTGTTTCACAAGTTTTCTAATTTTTCTCGTATTTTGCTAGGTGCCCTTATATATTGATTTTTCTAGTTTTTTAGGTGTTTCAAGTCCGAGAATTCAATGAGGAAAGAACTCACAATTTTCTCGTATTTGATCGAGGTGCTCTACTGTATATGTTGATTTTCTAAAGCTACCCTTAGGTGTTTCACAAGTCCGAGAATTCAATGAGGAAAGAACTCACAATTTTCTCGTATTTGATCGAGGTGCTCTACTGTATATGATTTTTTTGCTACCCTTTGGTGTTTCACAAGTTTCAATGAGAAAGAACTCCAATTTTCTCGTATTTGATCTTAGGGCTCACTGTATATGTTGATTTTCTAGCTACCCTTAGCCAAGTCTGAGAATTCAATGAGGAAAGAACTCACAATTTTCTCGTATTTGATCGAGGTGCTCTACTGTATATGTTGATTTTCTAAGCTACCTTAGGTGTTTCACAAGTCCGAAATTCAATGAGGATAGAACCTCACAATTTTCTCGTATTTGATCGAGGTGCTCTACTGTATATGTTGATTTTCTAAGCTACCCTTAGGTGTTTGCAAGTCCGAGAATTCAATGAGGAAAGAACTCACAATTTTCTCGTATTTGATCGAGGTGCTCTACTGTATATATTGATTTTCTGCTACCCTTAGGTGTTCCACAAGTCTGAGAATTCAATGAGGAAAGAACTCACAATTTTTCGTATTTGATCGAGGTGCTCTACTATATATTGATTTTCGCTACCTTAGGTGTTTCACAAGTCCGAGAATTCAATGAGGAAAGAACTCAATTTTCTCGTATTTGATCGAGGTGCTCTACTGTATATGTTGATTTTAAGCTACCCTTAGGTGTTTCACAAGTCCGAGAATTCAATGAGGAAAGAATTTTCTCACAATTTTTGATTTTCCTAAGCTACCCTTATTTGATCGAGGTTATTTGCTCTACTGTATATGTTGATTTTCTAAGCTACCATTAGGTGTTTCACAAGTCCGAGAATTCAATGAGGAAAGAACTCACAATTTTCTGCTCTACTGTATATTTGATTTTCTAAGAGGTGTTTCTCTACTGAATTTTCTATATATTTGATTTTCTGTATATGTTGATTTAAGCTACCTTAGGTGTTTCACAAGTCCGAGAATTCAATGAGGAAAGAACTCACAATTTTCTCGAGAAGGTGCTCTACTGTATATATTTGATTTTCTAAGCTACCTTAGGTGAAGTCGAGAATTCAATGAGGAAAGAACTCACAATTTTCTCGTATTTGATCGAGGTGCTCTACTGTATATATTGATTTTCTGCTACCCTTAGGTGTTTCTAGAAGTCCGAGAATTCAATGAGGAAAGAACTCTGAATTTTTCTCGTATTTGATCGAGGTGCTCTACTGTATATGTTGATTTTCTAAGCTACCCTTAGGTGTTCCACAAGTCCGAGAATTCAATGAGGAAAGAACTCAATTTTCTCGTATTTGATCGAGGTGCTCTACTGTATATGTTGATTTTCTGTTTACAAGTCCTTAGGTGTTTCACAAGTCCGAGAATTCAATGAGGAAAGAACTCACAATTTTCTCGTATTTGATCGAGGTGCTCTACTGTATATTGATTTTTAAGCTACCCTTAGGTGTTTCACAAGTCCGAGAATTCAATGAGGAAAAAAACTCACAATTTTCTCGTATTTGATCGAGGTGCTCTACTATATGTTGATTTTCTGTTACCCTTAGGTGTTTCACAAGTCCGAGAATTCAATGAGGAAAAAGAACTCACAATTTTCTCGTATTTGATCGAGGTGCTCTACTGTATATGTTATTTTCTAAGCTACCTTAAGTGTTTCTTTTCTAAGAACTCACAATTTTCTCGTATTTTAGGTATATGTTGATTTTAAAAACACCCTTAGGTGTTTCACAAGTCCGAGAATTCAATGAGGAAAGAACTCACAATTTTCTCGTATTTGATCGAGGTGCTCTACTGCATATTGATTTTCTAAGCTACCCTTAGGTGTTTCCAAGTCCGAGAATTCAATGAGGAAAAGAACTCACAATTTTCTCGTATTTGATCGAGGTGCTCTACTGTATATATTGATTTAAGCTACCCTTAGGGTGTTTCACAAGTCCGAGAATTCAATGAGGGAAAGAACTCACAATTTTTTTCGTATTTGATCGAGGTGCTCTACTGTATATATTGATTTTCTAAGCTACCCTTAGGTGTTTCAATAAGTCCGAGAATTCAATGAGGAAAGAACTCACAATTTTCTCGTATTTGATCGAGGTGCTCTACTGTATATGTTGATTTTTGTTATTAGCTACCCTTAAGTTTCACAAGTCCGAGAATTCAATGAGGAAAGAACTCACAATTTTCTCGTATTTGATCGAGGTGCTCTCTGTATATGTTGATTTTCTAAGCTACCCTTAGGTGTTTCACAAGTCCGAGAATTCAATGAGGAAAGAACTCACAATTTTCTCGTATTTGATCGGAGGTGCTCTACTGTATATGTTGATTTTCAAGTCCGGAAATTCAATGAGGAAAGAACTCACAATTTTCTCGTATTTTAGGTATGTTTGACAAGTCCGAGGTGTTTCACAAGTCCGAGAGGAAAAAGAACTCACAATTTTCTCGTATTTGATCGAGGTGCTCTACTGTATATATTGATTTTCTAAGCTACCCTTAGGTGTTTCACAAGTCCGAGAATTCAATGAGGAAAGAACTCACAATTTTCTCGTATTTGATCGAGGTGCTCTACTGTATATGTTGATTTTCTAAGCTACCCTTAGGTGTTTCAAGTCCGAGAATTCAATGAGGAAAGAACTCTACAATTTTTCTCGTATTTGATCGAGGTGCTCTACTGTATATGTTGATTTTCTGTTACCCTTAGGTGTTTCACAAGTCCGAGAATTCAATGAGGAAAGAACTCACAATTTTCTCGTATTTGATCGAGGTGCTCTATATATTGATTTTCTAAGCTACCCTAGGGTGTTTTCACAAGTCCGAGAATTCAATGAGGAAAGAACTCACAATTTTCTCGTATTTACCGGTGCTCTACTGTATATGTTGATTTTTCTACCCATAGGTGTTTCACAAGTCCGAGAATTCAATGAGGAAAGAACTCCCAATTTTCTCGTATTTGATCGAGGTGCTCTACTGTATATATTGATTTTCTAAGCTACCCTTAGGTGTTTCACAAGTCCGAGAATTCAATGAGGAAAGAACTCACAATTTTCTCGTATTTGATCGAGGGTGCTCTACTGTATATATTGATTTTCTAAGCTACCCTTAGGTGTTTTCAAGTCCGAGAATTCAATGAGGAAAGAACTCACAATTTCTCGTATTTGATCGAGGTGCTCTACTGTATATATATTGATTTTCTGTATATGTTTTCCGATTTTCAATAAGAACTACAATTTTCTCGTATTTAGTATATGTTGTTTCTAAGCACTTGGGTGTTTCCTGAGTCCGAGAATTCAATGAGGAAAAGAACTCACAATTTTCTCGTATTTGATCGAGGTGCTCTACTGTATATATTGATTTTCTAAGCTGCCCTTAGTTGTTTCACAAGTCCGAGAATTCAATGAGGAAAGAACTCACATTTTCTCGTATTTGATCGAGGTGCTCTACTGTATATATTGATTTTCTAAGCTACCCTTGGGTGTTTCACAAGTCCGAGAATTCAATGAGGAAAGAACTCACCGTTTCTCGTATTTGATCGAGGTGCTCTACTGTATATGTTGATTTTCTAAGCTACCCTTAGGTGTTTCACAAGTCCGAGAATTCAATGAGGAAAGAACTCACAATTTTCTCGTATTTGATCGAGGTGCTCTACTGTATATATTGATTTTCTAAGCTTACCCTTAGGTGTTTCACAAGTCCGAGAATTCAATGAGGGAAAGAACTCAAGTCAATTTTCTCGTATTTGATCGAGGTGCTCTACTGTATATGTTGATTTTCTAAGCTACCCTTAGGTGTTTCACAAGTCCGAGAATTCAATGAGGAAAGAACTCACAATTTTTCTCGTATTTGATCGAGGTGCTCTACTGTATATGTTGATTTTCTAAGCTCACCCTTAGGTGTTTCACAAGTCCGAGAATTCAATGAGGAAAGAACTCACAATTTTCTCGTATTTGATCGAGGTGCTCTACTGTATATGTTGATTTTCTAAGCTACCCTTAGGTGTTTCACAAGTCCGAGAATTCAATGAGGAAAGAACTCACAATTTTCTCGTATTTGATCGAGGTGCTCTACTGTATATATTGATTTTCTAAGCTACCCTTAGGTGTTTCACAAGTCCGAGAATTCAATGAGGAAAAGAACTCACAATTTTCTCGTATTTGATCGAGGTGCTCTACTGTATATATTGATTTTCTAAGCTACCTTAGGTGTTTCACAAGTCCGAGAATTCAATGAGGAAAGAACTCACAATTTTCTCGTATTTGATCGAGGTGCTCTACTGTATATATTGATTTTCTAAGCTACCCTTAGGTGTTTCACAAGTCCGAGAATTCAATGAGGAAAGAACTCACAATTTTCTCGTATTTGATCGAGGTGCTCTACTGTATATATTGATTTTCTAAGCTACCTTAGGTGTTTCACAAGTCCGAGAATTCAATGAGGGAAAAGAACTCAATTTTTCTCGTATTTGATCGAGGTGCTCTACTGTATATTGATTTTCTGGCTACCTGTAGGTGTTTCACAAGTCCGAGAATTCAATGAGGAAAGAACTCACAATTTTCCGTATTTGATCGAGGTGCTCTACTGTATATATTGATTTTCTAAGCTACCCAGTGTTTCACAAGTCCGAGAATTCAATGAGGAAAGAACTCACAATTTTTCTCGTATTTGATCGAGGTGCTCTACTGTATATATTGATTTTCTAAGCCTTAGGTGTTTCACAAGTCCGAGAATTCAATGAGGAAAGAACTCACAATTTTCTCGTATTTGATCGAGGTGCTCTACTGTATATGTTGATTTTCTGTTACCTTAGGTGTTTCACAAGTCCGAGAATTCAATGAGGAAAGAACTCACAATTTTCTCGTATTTGATCGAGGTGCTCTACTATGTTGTATATACCTTTGATTTTCTAACAATTTTCTTTAGTATATATTGATTTTCTACAAGTCCGAGAATTCAATGAGAAAAAGAAACTCACAATTTTCTCGTATTTGATCGAGGTGCTCTACTGTATATGTTGATTTTCTAAGCTACCCTTAGGTGTTTCCAAGTCCGAGAATTCAATGAGGAAAAGAACTCACAATTTTCTCGTATTTGATCGAGGTGCTCTACTGTATATATTGATTTTCTAAGCTACCCATAGGTGTTTCACAAGTCCGAGAATTCAATGAGGAAAGAACTCAATGAGGAAGAACTTTTCTCGTATTTGATCGAGGTGCTCTACTGTATATAGAGTCCGAGAATTTGATTTTCTAAGCTCTACCCTTAGGTGTTTCACAAGTCCGAGAATTCAATGAGGAAAGAACTCACAATTTTCTCGTATTTGATCGAGGTGCTCTACTGTATGTATGAGGAAAGAACTTGATTTTTCTAAAGCTACCTTAGGTGTTTCACAAGTCCGAAAAATTCAATGAGGAAAGAACTCACAATTTTCTCGTATTTGATCGAGGGTGCTCTACTGTATATATTGATTTTCTAAGCTACCCTTAGGTGTTTCCAAGTCCGAGAATTCAATGGGGAAAGAACTCACAATTTTCTCGTATTTGATCGGGTGCTCTACTGTATATATTGATTTTCTAAGCTACCCTTAGGTGTTTCACAAGTCCGAGAATTAATGAGGAAAGAACTGAATTTTCTCGTATTTTTGCTCTCTGTATATTTGATTTTTAATACCCTTAGGTGTTTCACAAGTCCGAATTCAATGAGGAAAGAAGACTCACAATTTTCTACTGTATATGTTGATTTTCTAAGCTACCCTTAGGTGTTTCACAAGTCCGAGAATTCAATGAGAAAGAACTCACAATTTTCTCGTATTTGATCGAGGTGCTCTACTGTATATGTTGATTTTCTAAGCTACCCCTTAGGTGTTTCACAAGTCCGAGAATTCAATGAGGAAAGAACTCACAATTTTCTCGTATTTGATCGAGGTGCTCTACTGTATATATTGATTTTCTAAGCTACCCTTAGGTGTTCACAAGTCCGAGAATTCAATGAGGAAAGAACTCCAATTTTTCTCGTATTTGATCGAGGTGCTCTACTGTATATGTTGATTTTTCTAAGCTACCCTTAGGTGTTTCCTGATCCGAAGAATTCAATGAGGAAAGAACTCACAATTTTCTCGTATTTGATCGAGGTGCTCTACTGTATATGTTGATTTTCAGCTACCTTAGGTGTTTCAAGTCCGAGAATTCAATGAGAAGAAACAATTTTCTCGTATTTGATCGAGGTGCTCTACTGTATATATTGATTTTCTAAGCTACCCTTGGGTGTTTCACAAGTCCGAGAATTCAATGAGGAAAGAACTCACAATTTTTCGTATTTGATCGAGGTGCTCTACTGTATATGTTGATTTTCTAGCTTACCCTTAGGTGCTACGAGAATTCCTTAGGTGTTCTACTGTATATGTTGATTTTCTAAGCTACCCTTAGGTGTTTCTAAGTCCGAGAATTCAATGAGAAAGAACTCACAATTTTTCTCGTATTTGATCGAGGTGCTCTACTGTATATATTGATTTTCTAAGCTACCCTTTTGTTTCACAAGTCGAGAATTCAATGAGGAAAGAACTCACAATTTTCTCGTTTCATTTGATCAATAGGAAAAGAACTCATTCTCATTTACTCTACTGTATATTGATTTTCTAAGCTACCCTTAGGTGTTTCACAAGTCCGAGAATTCAATGAGGAAAAGAACTCACAATTTTCTCGTATTTGATCGAGGTGCTCTACTGTATATGTTGATTTTCTAAGCTACCCTTAGGTGTTCCTAAGTCCGAGAATTCAATGGGGAAAGAACTCACAATTTTTCTCGTATTTGAAGGTGCTCTACTGTATATATTGATTTTCCTAAGCTACCCTTAGGTGTTTCACAAGTCCGAGAATTCAATGAGGAAAAGAACTCAAAATTTTCTCGTATTTGATCGAAGTGCTCTACTGTATATGTTGATTTTCTAAGCTACCCTTAGGTGTTTCACAAGTCCGAGAATTCAATGAGGAAAGAACTCACAATTTTCTCGTATTTGATCGAGGTGCTCTACTGTATATGTTGATTTTCTATTTACGAAGGTGCTCTACTGTATATGTTGTTTCACAAAGTCCGAGAATTCAATGAGGAAAGAACTGCTCACTGTATAATGATTTTTCTCGTATTTGATCGAGGTGCTCTAATGTATATATTGATTTTCTAAGCTACCCTTAGGTGTTTCACAAGTCCGAGAATTCAATGAGGGGAAAGAACTCACAATTTTCTCGTATTTGATCCGAGGGTGCTCTACTGTATATGTTGATTTTCTAAGCTACCTAGGTGTTTTACAAGTCCGAGAATTCAATGGAGGAAAGAACTCACAATTTTCTCGTATTTGGATCGAGGTGCTCTACTGTATATATTGATTTTCTAAGCTACCCTTAGGTGTTTCATAAGTCCGAGAATTCAATGAGGAAAAGAACTCAAATTTTCTCGTATTTGATCGAGGTGCTCTACTGATTTTCTGTTGGGTGTTTCAAGTCGAGAATTCAATGAGGAAAGATTTTCTCGTATTTGATCGAGGTGCTCTACTGACCGTTGATTTTCTTAGGTGTTTCTTAAGTCCGAGAATTCAATGAGGAAAGAACTCACAATTTCTCGTATTTGATCGAGGTGCTCTACTGTATATGTTGATTTTCTGCTACCCAGTGTTTCACAAGTCTGAGAATTCAATGAGAAAGAACTCCAATTTTCTCGTATTTGATCGAGCTCTACTGTATATATTGATTTTCGCTACCTTAGGTGTTCCACAAGTCCGAGAATTCAATGAGAAAGAACTCACAATTTTCTTTATTTGATCGAGGTGCTCTACTGGTATATTGATTTTCTGCTACCCTTAGGTGTTTCAACAGTCCGAGAATTCAATGAGGAAAGAACTCATAATTTTCTCGTATTTGATCGAGGTGCTCACTGTATATATTGATTTTAAGTTACCCTTAGGTGTTTCACAAGTCCGAGAATTCAATGAGGAAAGAACTCACAATTTCTCGTATTTGATCGAGGTGCTCTACTGATTTATATGTTGATTTTCCAAGCTACCCTTAGGTGTTTCCCCACAAGTCCGAGAATTAACGAGGAAAGAACTCACAATTTTCTCATATTTGATCGAGGGTGCTCTACTGTATATATTGATTTTCTAAGCTACCCTTAGGTGTTTCCACAAGTTCGAGAATTCAATGAGGAAAGAACTCACAATTTTTTTCGTATTTGATCGAGGGTCCTACTGTATATATTGATTTTCTAAAGCTACTTAGGTGTTTCACAAAGTCCGAAAAAATTCAATGAGGAAAGAACTCACAATTTTCTCGTATTTGATCGAGGTGCTCTACTGTATATATTGATTTTCTAAGCTACCCTTAGGTGTTTCACAAGTCCGAGAATTCAATGAGGAAAGAACTCACAATTTTCTGTATTTGATCGAGGTGCTCTACTGTATATATTGATTTTCTGGGCTACCTAGGTGTTTCACAAGTCCGAGAATTCAATGAGGAAAAGAACTCACAATTTTCTCGTATTTGATCGAGGGTGCTCTACTGTATATGTTGATTTTCTAAGCTACCCTTAGGTGTTTCACAAGTCCGAGAATTCAATGAGAAAGAAACTCACAATTTTCTCGTATTTGATCGAGGTGCTCTACTGTATATATTGATTTTCTAAGCTACCCTTAGGTGTTTCACAAGTCCGAGAATTCAATGAGGAAAGAACTCACAATTTTCTCGTATTTGATCATCGAGGTGCTCTACTGTATATGTTGATTTTCTAAGCTACCTTTAGTGTTTCACAAGTCCGAGAATTCAATGAGGAAAGAACTAACAATTTTCTCGTATTTGATCGAGGTGCTCTACTGTATATATTGATTTTCTAAGCTACCCCCTTAGGTGTTTCACAAGTCCGAGAATTCAATGAGGAAAGAACTTCAATTTTTCTCGTATTTGATCGAGGTGCTCTACTGTATATATTGATTTTCTAAGCTACCCTAGGTGTTTCACAAGTCCGAGAATTCAATGAGGAAAGAACTCACAATTTTCTCGTATTTGATCGAGGTGCTCTACTGTATATATTGATTTTCTAAGCTACCCTTAGGTGTTTCCAAGTCTGAGAATTCAATGAGGAAAGAACTCACAATTTTCTCGTATTTGATCGTATTTGATACCCTTAGGTGAGGTGAGAACTCACAATTTTCTCTCGAGGGGTGCTCTACTGTATATGTTGATTTTCTAAGCTACCCTTAGGTGTTTCACAAGTCCGAGAATTCAATGAGGAAAGAACTCACAATTTTCTCGTATTTGATCGAGGTGCTCTACTGTATATATTGATTTTCTAAGCTACCCTTAGGTGTTCCACAAGTCTGAGAATTCAATGAGGAAAGAACTCACAATTTTCTCGTATTTGATCGGTGCTCCTACTGTATATGTTGATTTTCTAAAGCTACCCTAGGTGTTTCACAAGTCCGAGAATTCAATGAGGAAAAGAACTCACAATTTTTCGTATTTGATCGAGGTGGTATTTGTTTTCGCTACCCTTAGGTGTTTCACAAGTCCGAGAAATTCAATGAGGAAAGAACTCTATTTTCTCGTATTTTTCGAGGTGCTCTACTGCTTATATATTGGTAAGCTACATAGGTGTTTTCACAAGTCCGAGAATTCAATGAGGAAAGAACTCTACAATTTTCTCGTATTTGATCGAGGTGCTCTACGGTATATGTTGATTTCTAAGCTACCCTTAGGTGTTTCACAAGTCGAGAATTCAATGAGGAAAAGAACTCTGAATTTTCGTATTTGATCAGGGTGCTCTACTGTATATTTGATTTTCAAAGCGAGGTGTTCTGATCCGAAAATTCAATGAGAAAAGAACTCACAATTTTCTCGTATTTGATCGGGTACTCTGTATATTTGATTTTAAGCTACCCTAGGTATTTCTAAGTCCGAGAATTCAATGAGGAAAGAACTCACAATTTTCTCGTATTTGATCGAGGTGCTCTACGTATATATTGATTTTCTAAGCTACCCTTAGGTGTTTCACAAGTCTGAGAATTCAATGAGGAAAGAACTCACAATTTTCTCGTATTTGATCGAGGGTGCTCTACTGTATATATTGATTTTCTAAGCTACCCTTAGGTGTTTCACAAGTCCGAGAATTCAATGAGGAAAGAACTCACAATTTTCTCGTATTTGATCGAGGTGCTCTACTGTATATATTGATTTTCTAAGCTACCTTAGGTGTTTCACATATATATTGAAAGTCCGGAGAATTCAATGAGGAAAGAACTCACAATTTTCTCGTATTTGATCGAGGTGCTCTACTGTATATATTGATTTTCTAAGCTACCCTTAGGTGTTTCACAAGTCCGAGAATTCAATGAGGAAAGAACTCACAATTTTCTCGTATTTGATCGAGGTGCTCACTGTATATATTGATTTTTCTAAGCTACCCTTAGGTGTTTCACAAGTCCGAGAATTCAATGAGGAAAGAACTCACAATTTTCTCGTATTTGATCGAGGTGCTCTACTGTATATTGATTTTCTGTTACCCTTAGGTGTTTCACAAGTCCGAGAATTCAATGAGGAAAGAACTCACAATTTTCTCGTATTTGATCGAGGTGCTCTACTATATGTTGATTTTCTACCTTAGGTGTTTCACAAGTCCGAAAATTCAATGAGAAAGAACTCACAATTTTCTCGTATTTGATCGAGGTGCTCCTGTATATGTTGATTTTCTAAGCTACCTTAGGTGATTCAAAGAATTCAATGAGAAAGAACTCACAATTTTCTCGTATTTGATCGAGGTGCTCTACTGTATATATTGATTTGTTGATTTTCAAAGAATTCAATGAGGAAAGAACCACAATTTTCTCGTATTTGATCGAGGTGCTCTACTGTATATATTGATTTTTCTAAGCTAATGGGTGTTTCACAAGTCCGAGAATTCAATGAGGAAAGAACTCACAATTTTCTCGTATTTGATCGAGGTGCTACTGTATATATTGATTTTCTAAGCTACCATAGGTGTTTCAAGTCCGAGAATTCAATGAGGAAAGAACTCACGAATTTTCTCGTATTTGATCGAGGTGCTCTACTATATGTTGATTTTCTAAGCTACCCCTTAGGTGTTTCACAAGTCCGAGAATTCAATGAGGAAAGAACGAGGTGCTCGCAATTTTCTTCGTATTTGATCGAGAATTCAATGCTCTCGTATTTATATTGATTTTCTAAAAGCTACCCTTAGGTGTTTCACCGGTCCAAGAATTCAATGAGGAAAAGAATCACAATTTTCTCGTATTTGATCGAGGTGTATTTGAAAGAAGTCCTCTGAGGAAAGAACTCTGAATTTTTCGTATTTGATCGAGGTGCTCTACTGTATATGTTGGATTTTCAATGACTACCCTTAGGTGTTTCACAAGTCCGAGAATTCAATGAGGAAAGAACTCACAATTTTCTCGTATTTGATCAGGTGCTCTACTGTATATATTGATTTTCTAAGCTACCCTTTAGGTGTTTCACAAGTCCGAGAATTCAATGAGGAAAGAACTCACAATTTTCTCGTATTTGATCGAGGTGCTCTACTGTATATGTTGATTTTCTAAGTTACCCTTAGGTGTTTCACAAGTCCGAGAATTCAATGAGGAAAGAACTCACAATTTTCTCGTATTTGATCAAAGGTGCTCTACTGTATATGTTGATTTTCTAAGCTACCCTTAGGTGTTTCACAAGTCCGAGAATTCAATGAGGAAAGAACTCACAATTTTCTCGTATTTGATCGAGGTGCTCTACTGTATATGTTGATTTTCTGCTACCCTTAGGTGTTTCACTAAGTCCGAGAATTCAATGAGGAAAGAACTCACAATTTTCTCGTATTTTTGCTCTACTGTATGTTGATTTCTCTACCCTTGGGTGTATATGTTTGATTTTCTGCTTACCATATATAGGTGTTTGTCCGAGAATTCGAGGAAAGAACTCAATTTTCTCGTATTTGATCAGGGTGCTCTACTGTATATGTTGATTTTCTGCTACCCTTAGGTGTTTCACAAGTCCGAGAATTCAATGAGGAAAGAACTCACAATTTTCTCGTATTTGATCGAGGTGCTCTACTGTATATATTGATTTTCTAAGTATAGGTGTTTTGAATTTTCACAATTTTCTCGTATTTGATCGAGGTACCCGCTACCATAGGTGTTTCCACAAGTCCGAGAATTCAATGAGGAAAGAACTCACAATTTTTTCGTATTTGATCGAGGTGCTCTACTGTATATATTGATTTTCTAAGTTACCCTTAGGTGTTTCACAAGTCCGAGAATTCAATGAGGAAAGAACTCACAATTTTTCTCGTATTTGATCGAGGTGCTCTACTGTATATATTGATTTTCTAAGCTTAGGTGTTTCCCCGAAGAATAAGGTGTTTCACAAGTCCGAGAATTCACGTCCAATGAGGAAAGAACTCACAATTTTCTCGTATTTGATCGAGGAGGTGCTCTACCTGTATATTTGATTTTCTAAGCTACCTTAGGTGTTTCACAAGTCTCGGAGAATTCAATGAGGAAAGAACTCACAATTTTCTCGTATTTGATCGAGGTGCTCTCTACTATATGTTGATTTTCTAAGTTACCCTTAGGTGTTTGGCAAGTCGAGAATTCAATGAGGAAAGAACTCACAATTTTCTCGTATTTGATCGAGGTGCTCTACTGTGTATATTGATTTTCTAAAGCTACCCTTAGGTGTTTCCGCAGTCCAAAATTCAATGAGAAAGAACTCACAATTTTCTCGTATTTGATCGGGGTGCTCTACGGTATATATTGATTTTCTAAGCTACCTTAGGTGTTTCACAAGTCCGAGAATTCAATGAGAAAAGAACTTTCAATTTTTCTCGTATTTGATCGAGGGTGCTCTACTGTATATATTGATAAACCCTTTGTTTCACAATTTTCAATGAGGAAAAAAGAACTCACAATTTTCTCGTATTTGATCAGGAGTGCTCTACTGTATATGTTGATTTTCTAAGCTACCCTTAGGTGTTTCCTAAGTCCGAGAATTCAATGAGGAAAAGAACTCACAATTTTCTCGTATTTGATCGGGTGATCTACTGTATATATTGATTTTCTAAGCTACCCATAGGTGTTTCCCAAGTCCGAGAATTCAATGAGGAATAGAACTCTGAATTTTCTCGTATTTGATCGAGGTGCTCTACTGTATATATTGATTTTTCTAAGCTACCCTTAGGTGTTTCACAAGTCCGAAATTCAATGAGGAAAACTCTGGTTTCTCGTATTTGATTGCTCTGTATTTTGATTTTCTGTATATATTGATTTTCGCTACCCATAGGTGTTTCTAAGAATTCGAGGAAAGAACTCCGAATTTTCTGTATTTGATCGAGGTGCTCTACTGTATATGTTGATTTTCTGCTACCCTTAGGTGTTTCACAAGTCCGAGAATTCAATGAGGAAAGAACTCACAATTTTCTCGTATTGATCGAGGTGCTCTACTATATATTGATTTTCTAAGCTACCCTTAGGTGTTTCCACAAGTCCGAGAATTCAATGAGGAAAGAACTGGCCATTTTCTCGTATTTGATCGAGGTGCTACACTATATATTGATTTTCTAAGCTACCGTTAGGTGTTTCACAAGTCCGAGAATTCAATGAGGAAAGAGAAGTTTCTCGTATTTGATCAAGGAGGTGCTCCTACTGTATATATTGATTTTCTAAGCTACCCTTAGGTGTTTTTCCGAGAATTCAATATGGCGTACAATTTTTCGTATTTGATCGAGGTGCTCTACTGTATATATTGATTTTCTAAGCTACCCTTAGGTGTTTCACAAGTCTGAGAATTCAATGAGGAAAAGAACTCTGAATTTTCTCGTATTTGATCGAGGTGCTCTACTGTATATGTTGATTTTCTAAGCTACCCTTAGGTGTTTCACAAGTCCGAGAATTCAATGAGGAAAGAACTCACAATTTTCTCGTATTTGATCGAGGTGCTCTACTGTATATATTGATTTTAAGCTACCCTTTTAGGTGTTTTCACAAGTCCGAGAATTCAATGAGGAAAGAACTCACATTTTTCTCGTATTTGATCGAGGTGCTCCTACTGTATATGTTGATTTTCATTAAGCTACCCTTAGGTGTTTCACAAGTCCGAGAATTCAATGAGGAAAGAACTCACAATTTTCTCATATTTTGATCGAGGTGCTCAATTTTCTGTATATATTGATTTTCTAAGCTACCCTTAGGTGTTTCCACACAAGTCCGAGAATTCAATGAGGAAAGAACTCACAATTTTCTCGTATTTGATCGAGGTGCTCTATTGTATATATTGATTTTCTGCTACCCTTAGGTGTTTCACAAGTCCGAGAATTCAATGAGGAAAGAACTCACAATTTTTCTCGTATTTGATCGAGGTGCTCTACTGTATATATTGATTTTCTGCTACCCTTAGGTGTTTCACAAATCCGAGAATTCAATGAGGAAAAGAACTCTGAATTTTTCTCGTATTTGATCGAGGTGCTCTACTGATTTTATATATTGATTTTACCACCAAGGTGTTTCCAAGTCCGAGAATTCAATGAAAGAACTCACAATTTTCTCGTAGATCAGGGTGCTCTAATATATGTTGATTTTTCTAAGAGCTACCTTAGGTGTTTCGTCGAGAATTCAATGAGGAAAAAGAACTCACAGTTTTATATGTTTGGAGGTGCTCTACTGTATATGTTGATTTTCCCAAAGCTACATAGGTGTTTCTGAGTCGAGAATTCAATGAGGAAAGAACTCACAATTTTCTCGTATTTGATCGAGGTGCTCTACTGTATATTGATTATCTAAAGCTTTACCCTTAGGTGTTTCCTAAGTCAAGGAATTCAATGAGAAAGGCTCACCAATTTTCTCGTATTTGATCAGGGAACTCTGTATATATTATTTTCTAAGCTACCCTTAGGTATTTTTCCTGATCCGAGAATTCAATGAGAAAAGAATCACAATTTTCTCGTATTTGATCGAGGTGCTCTACTGTATATATTGATTTTTTCTAAGCTACCTTTGGGGTGTTTCACAAGTCCGAGAATTCAATGAGAAAAGAACTCGCAATTTTCTCGTATTTGATCGAGGTGCCTCTACTGTATATGTTGATTTTCTAAAGCTACCCTTAGGTGTTTCTAAGTCGAGAATCCAATGAGGAAAGAACTTCAATTTTGTGTTTGATCAGGTGCTCTACAATTTTCTTGATTTTTGAGGAAGCTATCGTATTTGGTGCTCTACAAGGTGTTTGAATTCAATAGAACTCACAATTTTTCGTATTTGATCGAGGGTGCTACCTATATATTGATTTTTAAGCTACCCTTAGGTGTTTCCCGAGAATTCAATGAGGAAAAGAACTCACAATTTTCTCACCCTTAGGTGTTTGATCGAGGTGCTCTACTGTATATATTGATTTTCTAAGTTTACCCTTAGGTGTTTCACAAGTCAGGAGAATTCAATGAGGAATTCAAAGAACTCACAATTTTCTCGTATTTGATCGAGGTGCTCTACCTGTATATATTGATTTTCTAAGCTACCCTTAGGTGTTTCACAAGTCGAGAATTCAATGAGGAAAGAACTCAATTTTCTCGTATTTGATCGAGGTGCTCTGTATATGTTGATTTTCTAAAGCTACCCTTAGGTGTTTACAAGTCCGAGAATTCAATGAGGAAAGAACTCTGAATTTTCTCGTATTTGATCGAGGTGCTCTACTGTATATTTGATTTTCTAAGCTACCCTTAGGTGTTTCACAAGTCGAGAATTCAATGAGGAAAGAACTCACAATTTTCTCATGTTTGATCGAGGTGCTCTACTGTATATATTGATTTTCTAAGCTACCTTAGGTGTTTCACAAGTCCGAGAATTCAATGAGGAAAGAACTCACAATTTTCTCGTATTTGATCGAGGTGCTCTACTGTATATGTTGATTTTCTAAAGCTACCCGAAATTTAGGTGAATTTTCGTATTTGATCAGGTGAGTATATTCTAATGAGGAAAGAACTCACAATTTTCTCGTATTTGATCGAGGTGCTCTACTGTATATATTGATTTCTAAAGCTACCCTTAGGTGTTTCACAAGTCCGAGAATTCAATGAGGAAAGAACTCACAATTTTCTCGTATTTGATCGAGGAATTCAATGAGGAAAGAACTCACAATTTTCTCGTATTTACTGTATATGTTGATTTTCTAAGCTACCCTTAGGTGTTTCACAAGTCCGAGAATTCAATGAGGAAAGAACTCACAATTTTCTCGTATTTGATCGAGGTGCTCTACTGTATATATTGATTTTCTAAGCTACCCTTAGGTGTTTCTACAAGTCGAGGAATTCAATGAGGAAGAACTCACAATTTTCGTATTTGATCGAGGTGCTCTACTGTATATATTGATTTTCTAAGCTACCCTTAGGTGTTTCTAGAGTCCGAGAGAATTCAATGAGGGAAAGAACTCACAATTTTCTCGTATTTGATCGAGGTGCTCTACTGTATATGTTGATTTTCTAAGCTACCCTTGGAGGTTTTTCACAAGTCCGAGAATTCAATGAGGAAAGAACTCACAATTTTCTCGTATTTGATCAAGGGTGCTCTACTGTATATATTGATTTTCTAAGCTACCCTTAGGTGTTTGATTTTCTAAGTCCGAGAATTCAATGAGGAAAAGAACTCACAATTTTCTCGTATTTGATCGGAGGTGCTCTACTGTATATTGATTTTCTAAGCTACCTTAGGTGTTTCACAGGTCCGAGAATTCAATGAGGAAAGAACTCACAATTTTCTCGTATTTGATCGAGGTGCTCTACTGTATATATTGATTTTCTAAAGCTACCCTTAGGTGTTTCACAAGTCCGAGAATTCAATGAGAAAGAACTCACAATTTTCTCGTATTTGATCGAGGTGCTCTACTGTATATATTGATTTTCTATACCCTTAGGTGTTTCAAGTCCGAGAATTCAATGAGAAAGAACTCACAATTTTCTCGTATTTGATCAGTGCTCTACTGTATATATTGATTTTCTAAGCTACCCTTAGAGTGTTTCACAAGAATTCAATGAGGAAAGAACTCTGAATTTTTCTCGTATTTGATCGAGGTGCTCTACTGTATATATTGATTTTCTAAGCTACCCTTAGGTGTTTCCTGAAGTCAAAATTCAATGAGAAAGAACTTTCTGAATTTTTCTCAATCGGGTGCTCTCTGTATATATTGAGACCCTTGGGTGTTTCAAGTCCGAGAATTCAATGAGAAAGAACTCACAATTTTCTCGTATTTGATCGAGGTGCTCTACTGTATATATTGATTTTCTAAGCTACCCTTAGGTGTTTCACAAGTCCGAGAATTCAATGAGGAAAGAACTCACAATTTTCTCGTATTTGATCGAGGTGCTCTACTGTATATATTGATTTTCTAAGCTGTACTTAGGTGTTTCACAAGTCCGAGAATTCAATGAGGAAAGAACTCACAATTTTCTCGTATTTGATCGAGGTGCTCTACTGTATATTGATTTTCTAAGCTACCCTTTGGGTGTTTCAAGTCCGAGAATTCAATGAGGAAAGAACTCACAATTTTCTCGTATTTGATCGGTGCTCTAGTATGTTGATTTTCTAAGCTACCCTTAGGTGTTTCAAGTCCGAGAATTCAATGAGGAAAGAACTCACAATTTTCTCGTATTTGATCGAGGTGCTCTACTGTATATATTGATTTTCTAAGCTACCTTAGGTGTTTCACAAGTCCGAGAATTCAATGAGGAAAGAACTCACAATTTTCTCGTATTTGATCGGGAGGTGCTCTACTGTATATATTGATTTTCTAAGCTACCCTTAGGTGTTTCACAAGTCCGAGAATTCAATGAGGAAAGAACTCACAATTTTCTCGTATTTGATCGAGGTGCTCTACTGTATATATTGATTTTCTAAGTTACCCTTAGGGTGTTTCACAAGTCCGAGAATTCAATGAGGAAAGACCTCACAATTTTCTCGTATTTGATCGGAGGTGCTCTACTGTATATATTGATTTTCTAAGCTACCTTAGGGTGTTTCACAAGTCCGAGAATTCAATGAGGAAAGAACTCACATTTTCTCGTATTTTCTCGTATTTGTTTCACAAGTCCGAGAATTCAATGAGGTGCTCAATTTACTGTATATATTGATTTTCTGTTACCCTTAGTTGTTTCACAAGTCCGAGAATTCAATGAGGAAAGAACTCACAATTTTCTCGTATTTGATCGAGGTGCTCTACTGTATATATTGATTTTCTAAAGCTACCTTAGGTGTTTCACAAGTCCGAGAATTCAATGAGGAAAGAACTCAATTTTCTCGTATTTGATCGGGGTGCTCTACTGTATATGTTGATTTTCTAAGTTACCCTTAGGTGTTTCACAAGTCCGAGAATTCAATGAGGAAAGAACTCACAATTTTCTCGTATTTGATCGAGGTGCTCTACTGTATATATTGATTTTCTAAGCTACCCTTAGGTGTTTCACAAGTCCGAGAAATTCAATGAGGAAAAGAACTATGCAATTTTCTCGTATTTGATCGAGGTGCTCTACTGTATATATTGATTTTTTCTAAGCTACCCTTAGGTGTTTCACAAGTCCGAGAATTCAATGAGGAAAGAACTCACAATTTTCTCGTATTTGATCGAGGTGCTCTACTGTATATGTTGATTTTCTTTACCCTTAGGTGCTAAGTCGAGAATTCAATGAGGAAAGAACTCACAATTTTCTCGTATTTGATCGAGGTGCTCTCTGTATATATTGATTTTCTAAGGTTCCCGAGGTGTTTTTCACAAGTCCGAGAATTGAGGAAAGAACTCACAATTTTCTCGTATTTGATCGAGGGTGCTCTACTGTATATATTGATTTTCGTTACCCTTAGGTGTTTCTAAGTCGAGAATTCAATGAGGAAAGAACTTACAATTTTTCTCGTATTTGATCGAGGTGCTCTACTGTATATTGATTTTTTCTAAGCTACCCTTAGGTGTTTCACAAGTCCGAGAATTCAATGAGGAAAGAACTCACAATTTTCTCGTATTTGATCGAGGTGCTCTACTGTATATGTTGATTTTCTAAAGTTACCCTTAGGTGTTTCAAGTCGAAAATTCAATGAGGAAGGTATTTGATTGCTCTACAAGTCCGAGAATTCAATGAGGAAAGAACTCACAATTTTCTCGTATTTGATCGAGGTGCTCTACTGTATATGTTGATTTTCTAAGCTACCCTTAGGTGTTTCACAAGTCCGAGAATTCAATGAGGAAAGAACTCACAATTTTCTCGTATTTGATCGAGGTGTTTCACTGTATATATTGATTTTTCTAAGTTACCCTTAGGTGTTTCACAAGTCCGAGAATTAATGAGGAAAGAACTCATTTTCTCAATTTTTCTCGTATTTGATCGAGGTGTTTACTGTATATGTTGATTTTCTGTATTACCCTTAGGTGTTTCAAGTCCGAGAATTCAATGAGGAAAGAACTCACAATTTTCTCGTATTTGATCGAGGTGCTCTACTGTATATGTTGATTTTCTAAGCTACCCTTAGGTGTTTCACAAGTCCGAGAATTCAATGAGGAAAGAACTCACAATTTTCTCGTATTTGATGGGAGTTTGCTCGAAATTACTGTAGAGGTGTTTATAGTGATTTTCCTAAAAGGTGAGAATTAGGAAAGAAAAGAACTATAATTTTCTCGTATTTTCGAGGTGCTCTACCCTTGATTTTTAAAGCTACCCCAAGGTGTTTCACAAGTCCGAGAATTCAATGAGGAAAGAACTCTGGTAATTTTCGTATTTGATCGAGGTGCTCGTATATTGATTTTCTAAGCTACCCTTAGGTGTTTCTACAAGTCCGAGAATTCAATGAGGAAAGAACTCACAATTTTCTCGTATTTGATCGAGGTTTTCACTGTATATATTGATTTTCTTACCCTTAGGTGTTTCACAAGTCCGAGAATTCAATGAGGAAAGAACTCACAATTTTCTCGTATTTGATCGAGGTGCTCTACTGTATATATTGATTTTCTAAGCTACCCTTGGGTGTTTCACAAGTCCGAGAATTCAATGAGGAAAGAACTCACAATTTTCTCGTATTTGATCGAGGTGCTCTACTGTATATATTGATTTTCTAAGCTGCCCTTAGGTGTTTCACAAGTCCGAGAATTCAATGAGGAAAGAACTCACAATTTTCTCGTATTTGATCGAGGTGCTCTACTGTATATGTTTTTGATTGTTTTTTCTAAGCTACCCTTAGGTGTTTCACAAGTCCGAGAATTCAATGAGGAAAGAACTCACAATTTTCTCGTATTTGATCGAGGTGCTCTACTGTATATATTGATTTTCTGGCTACCCTTAGGTGTTTCACAAGTCCGAGAATTCAATGAGGAAAGAACTCACATTTTTCTCGTATTTGATCGAGGTGCTCTACTGTATATGTTGATTTTCTGTTACCCTTTGGTGTTTCACAAGTCCGAGAATTCAATGAGAAAAAGAACTCACAATTTTCTCGTATTTGATCCGAGGTGTTTCTACTGTATATGTTGATTTTCTAAGCTACCCTTAGGTGTTTCACAAGTCCGAGAATTCAATGAGGAAAGAACTCACAATTTTCTCGTATTTGATCGAGGTGCTCTACTGTATATATTGATTTTCAAGTCCGAGAATTCAATTACCCTTAGGTGTTTATATTACAAGTCCGAGAATTCAATGAGGAAAGAACTCACAATTTTCTCGTATTTGATCGAGGTGCTCTACTATATATTTGATTTTCTAAGCTACCCTTAGGTGTTTCACAAGTCCGAGAATTCAATGAGGAAAGAACTCACATTTTTCTCGTATTTGATCGAGGTGCTCTATATGTTGATTTTCTATGTTGTTTTTTCAATGAGGAAAAGAACTACAATTTTTTTCTCGTATTTGATCGAGTGTTTCTGTACGGTACCCACAGAGTTTCACAAGTTCCAATGAGGAAAGAACTCACAATTTTTCGTATTTGATCGAGGTGCTCTACTGTATATATTGATTTTCTAAGCTACCCTTAGGTGTTTCATGTCCGAGAATTCAATGAGGAAAGAACTCACAATTTTCTCGTATTTGATCGAGGTGCTCTACTGTATATAAGGATTTTCTTGCTACCCTTAGGTGTTTCACAAGTCGAGAATTCAATGAGGAAAGAACTCACCAATTTTCTCGTATTTGATCGAGGTGCTCTACTGTATATTGATTTTCTAAGCTACCCTTAGGTGTTTACAAGTCCGAGAATTCAATGAGGAAAGAACTCACAATTTTCTCGTATATTTGATCGAGGTGCTCTCAACTGTATATCGTATTTTGATTTTTACTGCTACCTTAGGTGTTTCACAAGTCCGAGAATTCAATGAGGAAAGTTTCACAATTTTCGTATTTGATCGAGGTGCTCTACTGTATATATTGATTTTCGTATTTTACCTTAGTAATTGTTTTACCTTAAGTCCGAGAATTCAATGAGGAAAGAACTCACAATTTTCTCATTTGATCGAGGTGCTCTACTGTATATGTTGATTTTTCTAAGCTACCCTTAGGTGTTTCACAAGTCCGAGAATTCAATGAGGAAAGAACTCACAATTTTCTCGTATTTGATCGAGGTGCTCTACTGTATATATTGATTTTCTAAGCTACCCTTAGGTGTTTCACAAGTCCGAGGAATTCAATGAGGAAAGAACTCACAATTTTTCAATTTCGTATTTGATCGAGGTGCTCTACTGTATATGTTGATTTTCTAAGCTACCCTTAGGTGTTTCACAAGTCCGAGAATTCAATGAGGAAAGAACTCACAATTTTCTCGTATTTGATCGGAGGTGCTCTACTGTATATATTGATTTTCTAAGCTACCCTTAGGTGTTTCACAAGTCCGAGAATTCAATGAGGAAAGAACTCACAATTTTCTCGTATTTGATCGAGGTGCTCTACTGTATATATTGATTTCTGTTACCCTTAGGTGTTTCACAAGTCCGAGAATTCAATGAGAAAGAACTCACAATTTTCTCGTATTTGATCAGGGTGCTCTACATATATATTGATTTTCTAAGCTACCCTTAGGTGTTTCACAAGTCCGAGAATTCCAATGAGAAAGAACTCTGAATTTTCTCGTATTTGATCGAGGTGCTCTACTGTATATGTTGATTTTCTTGCTACCCTTAGGTGTTTTAACAAGTCGAGAATTCAATGAGGAAGAACTCATTTCTCGTATTTGATCGAGGTGCTCTACTGTATATATTGATTTTCTAAGCTTACCCTTAGGTGTTTCACAAGTCGAGAATTCAATGAGGAAAGAACTCACAATTTTCTCGTATTTGATCGAGGTGCTCTACTGTATATCACAATTTTCTGATTTTCTCTATATGTTGATTTTCTACCCTTAGGTGTTTCACAAGTCCGAGAATTCAATGAGGAATGAACACAATTTTTCGTATTTGATCGAGGTGCTCTACTGTATATATTGATTTTCTAAGCTACCCAGGTGTTTGCCAAGTCCGAGATTTCAATGAGGAAAGAACTCACAATTCACGTATTTGATCGAGGTGCTCTACTGTATATGTTGATTTTCTGCTACCCTTAGGTGTTCCAAGTCCGAGAATTCAATGAGGAAAGAACTCACAATTTTCTCGTATTTTGATCGAGGTGCTCTACTGTATATATGATTTTTCTATTTACCTTAGGTGTTTCACAAGTCCGAGAATTCAATGAGAAAAGAACCACAATTTTCTCACGTATTTGATTCTCTGTATATATTGATTTTCGTTACCCTTAATTGTTTCAAGTCCGAGAATTCAATGAGGAAAGAACTCACAATTTTCTCGTATTTGATCGAGGTGCTCTACTGTATATGTTGATTTTTCTAAGCTACCCTTAGGTGTTTCTGAAGTCCGAGAATTCAATGAGGAAAGAACTCACAATTTTCTCGTATTTGATCGAGGTCCTCTACTGTATATATTGATTTTTCTAAGCTACCCTTAGGTGTTTCACAAGTCCGAAAATTCAATGAGGAAAGAACCAACAATTTTCTCCGTATTTGATCGAGGTGCTCTACTGTATATATATTGATTTTCTAAGCTACCCTTAGGTGTTTCACAAGTCCGAGAATTCAATGAGGAAAGAACTCACAATGAGGAAAAAAGACTTTTCTCGTATTTGATCGAGGTGCTCTACTGTATATATTGATTTTCTAAGCTACCTTAGGTGTTTTCACAAGTCTGGAGAATTCAATGAGGAAAGAACTCACAATTTTCTCGTATTTGATCGAGGTGCTCTACTGTATATATTGATTTTCTAAGCTACCCTTAGGTGTTTCACAAGTCCGAGAATTCAATGAGGAAAGAACTGCCAATTTTTCTCGTATTTGATCGAGGTGCTCTACTGTATATGTTGATTTTCTAAAGCTGCCTTAGGTGTTTCACAAATCCAAAATTCAATGAGGAAAGAACTCACAATTTTCTCGTATTTGATCGAGGTGCTCTACTGTATATTGATTTTCTAAGCTACCCTTAGGTGTTTCACAAGTCCGAGAATTCAATGGAAAGAATTTTTCGTATTTTGATCAGGAGTGCTCTACTGTATATGTTGAAAGACCCTTAGGTGTTTCACAAGTCCGAGAATTCAATGAGGAAAGAACTCACAATTTTCTCCGTATTTGATCGAGGGTGCTCTACTGTATATATTGATTTTCTAAAGCTACCCTTGGGTGTTTCACAAGTCCGAGAATTCAAATGAGGAAAGAACACAATTTTCTATGTATTTGATCAGGTGCTCTACTGTATATATTGATTTTCTAAGCTACCCTTAGGTGTTTCACAAGTCCGAGATTTCAATGAGGAAAGAACTCACAATTTTCTCGTATTTGATCGAGGTGCTCTACTGTATATATTGATTTTCTAAGCTACCCTTAGGTGTTTCACAAGTCCGAGAATTCAATGAGGAAAAGAACCTCACAATTTTCTCGTATTTGATCGAGGTGCTCTACTGTATATGTTGATTTTCTAAGCTACCTTAGGTGTTTCTAAGTCCGAGAATTCAACGAGGAAAAGAACTCACAATTTTCTACCCGTATTTGAGAATTCGAGGTGAATTTTCTCGTATTTACTGTATATATTGATTTTCTAAGCTACCCATAGGTGTTTCATAAGTCCGAGAATTCAATGGGAAAGAACTCTAATTTTTCTCGTATTTGATCGAGGTGCTCTACTGTATATGTTGATTTTCTAAGCTACCCTTAGGTGTTTCTAAGTCCGAGAATTCAATGAGGAAAAAGAACTCTGAATTTCTCGTATTTGATCGGGGTGCTCTACTGTATATGTTGATTTTCTAAGCTACCCTTAGGTGTTTCCACAAGTCGAGAATTCAATGAGGAAAAGAACTCACAATTTTCTCGTATTTTGATCGAGGTGCTCTACTGTATATGTTGATTTTTTTACCCTTAGGTGTTTTCTAGAAGTCGAGAATTCAATTAGGAAGAACTCACAATTTTCTCGTATTTGATCGAGGTGTGTATATATTAATTTTCTGCTACCCTTAGGTGTTCAAGTCCGAGAATTCAATGAGGAAAAGAACTCTGAATTTTAATTTTCTCGAGGTGTATTTGATTTTCTAGCTACCCTTAGGTGCTCTACTCGAGAATTCAATGAGGGAAAGAACTCTGAATTTTCTCGTATTTGATGATTTCTACTGTATATTGATTACCCTACCTTAGGTGTTTCACAAGTCCGAGAATTCAATGAGGAAAGAACTCACAATTTCTCGTATTTGATCGAGGTGCTCTACTGTATATATTGATTTTAAAAGCTACCCTTAGGTGTTTCACAAGTCCGAGAATTCAATGAGGAAAGAACTCACAATTTTCTCGTATTTGATCGAGGTGCTCTACTGTATATATTGATTTTCTAAGCTACCCTTAGGTGTTTCCAAGTCCGAGAAATTCAATGAGGAAGAACTCAATTTTCTCGTATTTGATCGAGGTGCTCTACTGTATATGTTGATTTTCTAAGCTACCCTTAGGGTGTTTCATGTCGAGAATTCAATGAGGAATGAATCACAATTTTCTCGTATTTGATCGAGGTGCTCTACTGTATATATTGATTTTCTAAGCTAGCTGCTTAGTGTTTCACAAGTCCGAGAATTTGAGGAAAGAACTCACAATTTTCTCGTATTTGATCGAGGTGCTCTACTGGTATGTTGAGCTGCCCTTAGGTGTTTCAATGAGGATAAGAACTCACAATTTTCGTATTTGATCGAGGTGCTCTACTGTATATATTGATTTTCTAAGCTACCCTTAGGTGTTTCACAAGTCCGAGAATTCAATGAGGAAAGAACTCACAATTTTCTCGTATTATTTGATCGAGGTGCTCTACTGTATATATTGATTTTCAAAGCTACCCTTAGGTGTTTCACAAGTCCGAGAATTCAATGAGGAAAGAAACAATTTTCTCGTATTTGATCGAAGGTGCTCGTATTTGATTTTCTAAGCTACCCTTAGGTGTTCTCAAGTCAAAATTCAATGAGGAAGACCTCTACAATATATTTGATTTCTACCTGTATATTGTTACCCTTAGGTGTTTCACAAGTCCGAGAATTCAATGAGGAAAGAACTCACAATTTTCTCGTATTTGATTGATTTTCTAAAGCTGCTCTACTGTATGAAGAACTCATTGATTTTTCGTAAGTGCTCTTAGTTTTTTCACCTGGGTGTTCCTGGGTCGAGAATTCAATGAGGAAAGAACTCACAATTTTCTCGTATTTGATCGAGGTGCTCTACTTGTATATATTGATTTTCTAAGCTACCCTTAGGTGTTTCACAAGTCCGAGAATTCAATGAGGAAAGAACTCACAATTTTCGTATTTGATCGAGGTGCTCTACTGTATCTATTGATTTTCTAAGCTACCCTTAGGTGTTTTGACAAGTCCGAGATTTCAATGAGGAAAAAGAACTCACAATTTTCTCGTATTTGATCGAGGTGCTCTACTGTATATATTGATTTCTAAGCTACCCTTATGTGTTTCCACAAGTCCGAGAATTCAATGAGGAAAGAACTCACAATTTTCTCGTATTTTGATCGAGGTGCTCTACTGTATATGCTGATTTTCTAAGCTACCCTTAGGTGTTTCTACAAGTCCGAGAATTCAATGAGGAAAGAACTCACAATTTTTCGTATTTTTGCTCTGTATATTTGATTTTCGCTACCCATAGGTGTTTCTACTGTCAATACTCACAATTTTCTCGTATTTTTCTAAGTATATATTGATTAGGTGTTTCCTTAGGTGTTCAAAGTCCGAGAATTGAGGAAAAAGAACTCCCAATTTCTCGTATTTGATCGAGGTGCTCTCTACTGTATATGTTGATTTTCTAAGCTACCCTTAGGTGTTTCACAAGTCGAGAATTCAATGAGGAAAAGAACTCTGAATTTTCTCGTATTTGATCGAGGTGCTCTACTGTATATATTGATTTTCTAAAGCTACCCTTAGGTGTTTCACAAGTCCGAGAATTCAATGAGGAAAGAACTCACAATTTTCTCGTATTTGATCGAGGGTGCTCTACTGTATATATTGATTTCTAAGCTACCCTTAGGTGTTTCACAAGTCCGAGAATTCAATGAGGAAAGAACTCACAATTTTTCTCGTATTTGATCGAGGTGCTCTACATATATGTTGATTTTTCATACCCTTAGGTGTTTCACAAGTCAAGAATTCAATGAAAGAACTCACAATTTTCTCGTATTTGATCGAGGTGCTCTACTGTATATATTGATTTTCTAAGCTACCTTAGGTGTTTCACAAGTCGAGGAAATTCAATGAGGAAAGAACTCACATTTTCTCGTATTTGATCGAGGTGCTCTACTATATATACGATTTTCTAAGTTACCTTAGTTGTTTCCTTAAGTCCGAATTCAATGAGGAAACTCACAATTTTCTCGTATTTGATCGAGGTGCTCTACTGTATATGTTGATTTTCTAAAGCTACCCTTAGGTGTTTCTAAGTCCGAGAATTCAATGAGGAAAAGAACTCACAATTTCTCGTATTTGATCGAGGTGCTCTACTGTATATGTTGATTTTCTGTTACCCTTAGGTGTTTCAGGTCAAAGTCCGAGAATTTTCGTATTTGAGGAAAGAACTCTACCCTTAATTTTCTCGTATTTGAACTCACAATTTTCTCGAGGTGCTCTACTGTATATGTTGATTTTCTAAGCTACCTTGGGTGTTTCACAAGTCGAAATTCAATGAGAAGAACTCACAATTTTCTCGTATTTGATCGAGGTGCTCCTGTATATATTGATTTTTCAGCTACCCTTAGTTTCACCGTCCGAGAATTCAATGAGGAAAGAACTCACAATTTTCTCGTATTTGATCGAGGTGCTCTACTGTATATATTGATTTTCTAAAGCTACCCTTAGGTGTTTCACCGTCCGAGAATTCAATGAGGAAAGAACTCACAATTTTCTCGTATTTGATCGGGGGCTCTACTGTATATGTTGATTTTTCTAAGCTACCCTTAGGTGTTTCTAGTCCGAAAATTCTATGAGGAAAGAACTCACAATTTTCTCGTATTTGATCCGGGTGCTCTACTGTATATATTTGATTTTCTAAGCTACCCTTTGGTGTTTCACAAGTCGAGAATTCAATGAGGAAAGAACTCACAATTTTCTCGTATTTGATCGAAGATTGCTCTACTGTATATATTGATTTTTCTAAGCTACCCTTAGGTGTTTCACAAGTCAAAAATTCAATGAGAAAGAACTCACAATTTTCTCGTATTTGATCGAGGTGCTCTACTGTATATGTTGATTTTCTAAGCTACCCATAGGTGTTTCTAAGTCCGAGAATTCAATGAGGAAAAGAACTCACAATTTTCTCGTATTTGATCGGGTGCTCTACTGTATGTTGATTTTCTAAGCTACCATAGGTGTTTCCTAAGTCCGAAATTCAATGGGGAAAAGAACTCACAATTTTCTCGTATTTGATCGGTGCTCTACTGTATATGTTGATTTTCTAAGCACCCTTAGGTGTTTCACAAGTCCGAAATTCAATGAAGGAAAGAACTCACAATTTTCTCGTATTTGATCGAGGGTGCTCTACTGTATATATTTGATTTTCTAAGCTACCCTTAGGTGTTTCACAAGTCCGAGAATTCAATGAGGAAAGAACTCATTTTCAATGATTGCTCCTGTATATTTGATTTTCTAAGCTACCCTTAGGTGTTCCTCTACATATATATTTGATTTTTACTGTATATATTGATTTCTAAGCTGCCTTAGGTGTTTCACAAGTCCGAAATTCAATGAGGAAAGAACTCACAATTTTCTCGTATTTGATCGGTGCTCTACTGTATATGTTGATTTTCTAAGCTACCCTTAGTTGTTTAGGTCCGGAATTCAATGAGAAAAGACCTCTGAATTTTCTCGTATTTGATCGAGGGTGCTCTACTGTATATATTGATTTTCTACCCTTAGGTGTTTCACAAGTCCGAGAATTCAATGAGGAAAGAATTTCTGATTTTTCTCGTATTTGATCCGGTGATCTCCTGTATCTGCTGATTTTCTAATTGATTTTCTAAGTCTACCCGTATTTGATCAGGTGTTTCTAATGATTTTCCGAGAATTCAATGGGAAAACTCACAATTTTCTCGTATTTGATCGAGGTGCTCTACTGTATATGCTGATTTTCTAAGCTACCTTAGGTGTTCACAAGTCCGAGAATTCAATGAGGAAAGAACTCACCAATTTCTCGTATTTGATCAGGGTGCTCTACTGGCATATGTTGATTTTCTAAATTTACCCTTAGGTGTTTCACAAAAGAAATTCAATGAGGAAAAAGAACTCACAATTTTTCTCGTATTTGATCGGTGCTCTACTGTATATGTTGATTTTCTAAGCTACCATAGGTGTTTCACAAGTCCCGAGAATTCAATGAGGAAAGAACTCACAATTTTCTCGTATTTGATCGAGGTTGCTCTACTGTATATATTGATTTTCTAAGCTACCCTTAGGTGTTTCCTGAAGTCCGAGAATTCAATGAGGAAAAGAACTCTGAATTTTCTCGTATTTGATCGAGGTGCTCTACTGTATATGCTGATTTTCTAAGCTACCGTTAGGTGTTCACAAGTCCGAGAATTCAATGAGGAAGAACTCCACAATTTTTCTCGTATTTGATCGAGGTGCTCTATATGCTGATTTTCTAAGCTACCCTTAAGTGTTTCCACAAGTCGAGGAATTCAATGAGGAAAGAACTCTGAATTTTCTCGTATTTGATCGAGGTGCTCTATTATTATATATTGATTTTCTAAGCTACCCTTAGGTGTTTTAAGTCGAGAATTCAATGAGGAAAGAACTCTGAATTTTCTCGTATTTGATCGAGGTGCTCTACTGTATATATTGATTTTCTAAGCTACCTTAGGTGTTTCTGGTCAGCCAATGAGGAAAGAATTCAATTTTCTCGTATTTGAAGGTGCTCTACTGTATAATTTTTTCTCGTATTTGATTCGGTGTTTTCTCTATTTGATCGAGGTGCTACTGTATATGTTGATTTTTCTAAGCTACCCTTAGGTGTTTCACAAGTCCGAAATTCAATGAGGAAAGAACTCACAAATTTTCTCGTATTTGATCGCTACCCTTAGGTGTTTCACAAGTCCGAGAATTCAATATATATTGATTCTCTAAGCTACCTTAGGTGTTTCACAAGTCCGAGAATTCAATGAGAAAGAACTCACAATTTTCTCGTATTTGATCGAGGGTGCTCTACTGTATATATTGATTTTCTAAGCTACCCTTAGGTGTTTCTAAGTCGAGAATTCAATGAGGAATGAACTCACAATTTTTCGTGTTTGATCGAGGTGCTCTACTATTTATATATTGATTTTCTAAGCTACCCTTAGGTGTTTCACAAGTCCGAGAATTCAATGAGGAAAGAATCACAATTTTCTCGTATTTGATCGAGGTGCTCTACTGTATATGTTGATTTTCTAAGCTACCTTAGGTGTTTACAAGTCCGAGGAATTCAATGAGGAAAAGAACTCTACTGTAATTTTCTCGTATTTGATCGATCGGTGCTCTACTGTATATGTTGATTTTCCTAAGCTACCCTTAGGTGTTTTAGAATCCGAAAATTCAATGAGAAAGTCGAATTTTCTCGTATTTTGAAGGTGCTCTACTGTATATATTGATTTTTCTAAGCTAAGGTGTTTCACAACTCGAAAATTCAATGATTTTTCTCGTATTTGATCGAGGTGCTCTACTGTATATATTGATTTTTGCGCTACCCTTATCGAAAATTCTAACTCACAATTTTCTCGTATTTTAGGTGCTCTACTGTTATCACTACCCTTGGGTGTTTCACAAGAATTCAATGAGGAAAGAACTCACAATTTTTCTCGTATTTGATCGAGGTGCTCTACCTGTATATATTGATTTTCTAAAAGCTACCCTTAGGTGTTTCACAATCCGAGAATTCAATGAGGAAGAACTCACAATTTTCTCGTATTTGATCGGTGCTCTACTGTATATATTTTTCTAAGCTACCCTTAGGTGTTTCACAAGTCCGAGAATTCAATGAGGAAAGAACTACAATTTTTCTCGTATTTGATCGAGGTGCTCTACTGTATATATTGATTTTCTAAGCTACCCTGGGTGTTTCCCAAGTCCGAAATTCAATGAGGAAAGAACTCACAATTTTCTCGTATTTGATCGAGGTGCTCTACGTATATGTTGATTTTTCTAAGCTACCCTTAGGTGTTCACAAGTCCGAGAATTCAATGAGGAAAAGAACTCTAATTTTCTCGTATTTGATCGAGGTGCTCTACTGTATATATTGATTTTCTAAGCTACCTGGGTGTTTCACAAGTCCGAAATTCGAGGAAGAACTCACAATTTCTCGTATTTGATCGGGTGCTCTACTGTATATATTTGATTTTCTAAGCTACATAGGTGTTTCACAAGTCCGAGAATTCAATGAGGAATGAACTCACAATTTTCTCGTATTTGATCGAGGTGCTCTACTGTATATGTTGATTTTCTTCTACATAGGTGTTTCCCCAAGTCGAGATTTCAATGAGGAAAAGAACTCCACAATTTTCTCGTATTTGATCAAAGGGTGCTCTACTGTATATATTGATTTTCTAAGCTACCCTTAGGTGTTTCTAGAATCCGGGAATTCAATGAGGAAAAGAACTCACAATTTTCTCGTATTTGATCAGGGTGCTCTACTGTATATATTGATTTTAAAGCTACCCTTAGGTGTTTCACAAAGTCAGAATTCAATGAGGAAAAGAACTCTAATTTTCTCGTATTTGATCGAGGTGCTCTACTAATATATTGATTTTCGCTTTACATAGGTGTTTTCAAGTCCGAGAATTCAATGAGGAAAGAACTGCGATTTTCGTATTTGATCGGGGTGCTCTCGTATTTGATTTTCCTAAGCTACCCTTAGGTGTTTCCTCTACTGTATATATTCATTTTTCAATATTTATCGAAAGTGATCCTACTGTATATTGATTTTTTCCCTTAAAGTTTTCCGTCCGAATTCAATGGGGAAAAAACTCACAATTTTCTCGTATTTTAGTCGGGTGCTCTACTGTATATATTGATTTTCTAAGCTACCCTTAGGTGTTTCACAAGATCCGAGAATTCAATGAGGAAAGAACTACCAATTTCTCGTATTTGATCAGGGCTCTACTGTATATGTTGATTTTCTATTTACCCTTAGGTGTTTCACAAGTCCGAAATTCAATGAGGAAAGAACTCCACAATTTTCTCGTATTTGATCGAGGTGCTCTACCATATGATTTTCTACTGTGATTCACAAGTCGAGAATTTAATGATTTTCTAATTTGATCGAGGTGCCCTTAAGTGATTTTCACAGGTGTTCCCGAGAATTCAATGAGGAAGAACTCACAATTTTCTCGTATTTGATCGGGTGCTCTACTGTATATGTTGATTTTCTAAGCTACCGTTAGGTGTTTTACAAGTCAAAGAATTCAATGAAAAAACTCACAATTTTCGTATTTGATCGAGGTGCTACTGTATATATTGATTTTCTAAGCTACCCTTAGGTGTTTCCAAGAGGTCGAAAATTCAATGAGGAAAGAACTCACAATTTTCTCGTATTTTGATCGAGGTGCTCTACTGTATATATTGATTTTCTAAGCTACCTTAGGTGTTTCCTGAATCCGGAAATTCAATAGGAAAGAACTCACAATTTTCTCGTATTTGATCAGGGTGCTCTACTGTATATATTGATTTTCTAAGCTACCCCTTAGGTGTTTTCACAAGTCCGAGAATTCAATGAGGAAAAGAACTCACAATTTTCTCGTATTTGATCAGCGAGATTGCTCTACTATATATATTATTTTCCTAAGCTACCCATAGGTGTTTCCTGATGAAATTTCAATGAGGAAATGAACTCACAATTTTCTCATATTTGATCGAGGTAACTCTACTGTATATGTTGATTTTCTAAAAGCTACCCTTAGGTGTTTCCCTGGTCGAGAATTCAATGAGGAAAAAGAACTATAAAATTTGATCGGTGCTCGCTATATTTGATCGCTACCATAGGTGTTTCTCAAGTATAATTAATAAGAACTCTGAATTTTTTGTTATCAGGTGCTCTACCTTATTGATTTTCTAAGCTACCCTTAGGTGTTTCACAAGTCCGAGAATTCAATGAGGAAAAGAACTCACAATTTTCTCGTATTATTTGATCGAGGTGCTCTACTGTATATATTTTTTTCTAAGCTACCTTAGGTGTTTCACAAGTCCGAGAATTCAATGAGGAAAGAACTCACAATTTTCTCGTATTTGATCGAGGTGCTCTACTGTATATGATTTTCTAAGCTACCCTTAGGTGTTTCTGATCCGAGAATTCAATGAGGAAAAGAACTCACAATTTTTCTCGTATTTGATCGAGGTGCTCTACTGTATATATTGATTTTTCTACGGCTACCCTTAGGTGTTTCACAAGTCCGAGAAATTCAATGAGGGAAAAGAACTCCTGAATTTTCCATTATTTGATCGAGGCTCTACTGTATATATTGATTTTCCTAAGCTACCCTTAGGTGTTTCACAAGTCGAGAATTCAATGAGGAAAAGAACTCTAATTTTTCTCGTATTTGATCGAGGTGCTCTGTATATTGATTTTCTACATAGGTGTTGGAATTTACCCAAGTCCGAGAATTCAATGAGGAAAGAACTCACAATTTTCTCGTATTTGATCGGGGTGCTCTACTGTATATATTGATTTTCTAAGCTACCCTTAGGTGTTTCACAAGTCCGAGAATTCCAATGAGGAAATTTGAAGGTGCTCTACAATTTTTCTACCTTTAGGTGTTGTTTCTATCCGGGGGCTTAGAGGAAAAGATCGTATTTGGGTGCTCTACCTGTATATATTGATTTTTCTAAGCTACCCTTAGGTGTTTCACAAGTCCGAAATTCAATAGGAAAGAACTCACAATTTTCTCGTATTTGATCGAGGTGCTCTTCTGTATATGTTGATTTTCTAAGCTACCCTTAGGTGTTTCCAGGTCGAAATTCAATGAGAAAAAGAACTCACAATTTTCTCATATTTGATCGGTGCTCTACTGTATATTGATTTTCTAAGCTACCCTTAGGTATTTCACAAGTCGAGAAAATTCAATGAGAAAGAACTCACAATTTCTCGTATTTATCGAGGTGCTCTACTGTATATATTGATTTTTAAGCTACCCTTAGGTGTTTCACCGTCCGAGAATTTAATGATTTTCTCGTATTTGAAACTGTATAATTTTCTCACAATTTTTCTCGTATTTGAACTCGGGTGCTCTACTGTATATATTGATTTTCTAAGCTGCCCTTAGGTGTTTCACAAGTCCGAGAATTCAATAAGGAAAGAACTCACAATTTTCTCGTATTTGATCGAGATTGCTCTACTGTATATGTTGATTTTCTAAGCTACCTTAGGTGTTTCACAAGTCGAGAATTCAATGAGGAAAAGAACTCTGATTTTCTCGTATTTGATCGAGGTGCTCTACTGTATATATTGATTTTCTAAGCTACCCTTAGGGTTTTTCAAGTCCGAGAATTCAATGAGGAAAAGAACTCACAATTTTTCTCGTATTTGATCGAGGTGCTCTACTGTATATGTTGATTTTTCTAAAGCTACCCTTAGGTGTTTCACAAGTCCGAGAATTCAATGAGGAAAGAACTCTGAATTTCTCGTATTTGATCGAGGTGCTCTACTGTATATATTGATTTTCTAAGCTACCCTTAGGTGTTTCTACAAGTCAAAGATTTCAATGGGAAGAACTCACAATTTTCTCGTATTTGATCGAGGTGCTCTACTGTATATGTTGATTTTTAAGCTACCCTTAGGTGTTTCACAAGTCCGAGAATTCAATGAGGAAGAACTCTGAATTTTCTCGTATTTGATCGAGGGTGCTCTACTGTATATAATGATTTCTAGCTACCCTTAGGTGTTTCACAAGTCCGAGAATTCAATGAGGAAAAGAACTCACAATTTTTCTCTAATATTTGATCGGTGCTCTACTGTATGTATTGATTTCTAAATTTTTCTCACAAGATTCGAGGAACCCTTAGGTGTTTCACAAGTCCGAGAATTCAATGAGGAAAGAACTCACAATTTTCTCGTATTTGATCGAGGTGCTCTACTGTATATATTGATTTTCTAAGCTTACCCTTAGGTGTTTCACAAGTCCGAGAATTCAATGAGGAAAGAACTCACAATTTTCTCGTATTTGATCGAGGTGCTCTACTGTATATATTGATTTTCTGTTACCCTTAGGGTTTTTCACAAGTCCGAGAATTCAATGAGGAAAGAACTCACAATTTTCTCGTATTTGATCGAGGTGCTCTACTGTATATATTGATTTTCTAAGCTACCCTTAGGTGTTTCTACAAGTCCGAGAATTCAATGAGGAAAGAACTCACAATTTTCGTATTTGATCGAGGTGCTCTACTGTATATATTGATTTTCTAAGCTACCCTTAGGTGTTTCACAAGTCCGAGATTCAATGGAAAGAACTCACAATTTTCTCGTATTTGATCGAGGTGCTCTACTGTATATATTGATTTTCTAAGCTACCCTTAGGTGTTTCACAAGTCCGAGATTTCAATGAGAAAAGAACTCACAATTTTCACGTATTTGATCGAGGTGCTCTACTGTATATGTTGATTTTCTAAGCTACCCTTAGGTGTTTCCACAAGTCCGAGAATTCAATGAGGAAAGAACTCACAATTTTCTCGTGTTTGATCGAGGTGCTCTACTGTATATGTTGATTTTCTAAGCTACCCTTAGGTGCAAGTCCGAGAATTCAATGAGGAAAGAACTCCACAATTTTCTCGTATTTGATCGAGGTGCTCTACTGTATATGTTGATTTTCTAAGCTACCTTAGGTGTTTCACAAGTCCGAGAATTCAATGAGGAAAGAACTCACAATTTTTCTCGTATTTGATCGAGGTGCTCTACTGTATATTGATTTTCTTGCTACCCTTAGGTGTGTTTTCAAGTCCGAGAATTCAATGAGGAAAGAACTCTAATTTTTCGTATTTGATCGAGGTGCTCTACTGTATATATTGATTTTCTAAGCTACCCTTAGGTGTTTTCACAATTCAATGAGGAGAATTCATTTGATGAGGAAAGAACTCAAGAATTCAATTTTCTCGTATTTGATCGAGGTGCTCTACTGTATATATGATTTTTGTTACCTTAGGTGTTTTTTCTGAGGAAAGAACTACCCGTATTTTAGGGTGTTTATTGTTTTTCAAGTCCGAGAATTCAATGAGGAAAGAACTCACAATTTTCTCGTATTTGATCGAGGTGCTCTACTGTATATATTGATTTTCTAAGCTACCCTTAGGTGTTTCACAAGTCCGAGAATTCAATGAGGAAAGAACTCACAATTTTCTCGTATTTGATAGGTGCTCTACTGTATATATTGATTTTCTAAGCTACCCTTAGGTGTTTCACAAGTCCGAGAATTCAATGAGGAAAGAACTCACAATTTTCTCGTATTTGATCGAGTATATGTTGATTTTCTCTACCCTTAGGTGTTTCACAAGTCCGAGAATTCAATGAGGAAAGAACTCACAAATTTTTCTCGTATTTGATCGAGGTGCTCTACTGTATATGTTGATTTTCTAAGCTACCCTTAGGTGTTTCACAAGTCCGAGAATTCAATGAGGAAAGAACTCACATTTTCTCGTATTTGATCGAGGTGCTCTACTGTATATTGATTTTCTAAGCTACCCTTAGGTGTTTCACAAGTCCGAGAATTCAATGAGGAAAGAACTCACAATTTTCTCGTATTTGATCGAGGTGCTCTACTGTATATATTGATTTTCTCAATGAGGAAAGCTACCCTTAGGTGTTTTTACCCTTACAAGTCCGAGAATTCAATGAGGAAAGAACTCACAATTTTCTCGTATTTGATCGAGGTGCTCTACTGTATATGTTGATTTTCTAAGCTACCCTTAGGTGTTTCACAAGTCCGAGAATTCAATGAGGAAAAGAACTCACAATTTTCTCGTATTTGATCGAGGTGCTCTACTGTATATATTGATTTTCTAAGCTACCCTTAGGTGTTTCATTTTCTGAGAAGTCCGAGAATTCAATGAGGAAAGAACTCACAATTTTCTCGTATTTGATCGAGGTGCTCTACTATATGTTGATTTTCTAAGCTACCCTTAGGTGTTTCACAAGTCCGAGAATTCAATGAGGAAAGAATTCGTATTTGAAGGTGAGTATATGTTGAAAGAAGGTGTTTCACAAGTCCGAGAATTCAATGAGGAAAGAATCACAATTTTCTCGTATTTGATCGAGGTGCTCTACTGTATATGTTGATTTTCTAAGCTACCCTTAGGTGTTTCACAAGTCCGAGAATTCAATGAGGAAAGAACTCACAATTTTCTCGTATTTGATCGAGGTGCTCTACTGTATATATTGATTTTCTAAGCTACCCTTAGGTGTTTCACAAGTCCGAGATTTCAATGAAGAAAAGAACTCACAATTTTCACGTATTTGATCGAGGTGCTCTACTGTATATTTTGATTTTCTAAGCTACCCTTAGGTGTTTCACAAGTCCGAGAATTCAATGAGAAAGAACTCACAATTTTCTCGTATTTGATCGAGGTGCTCTACTGTATATATTGATTTTCTAAGCTACCCTTAGGTGTTTCACAAGTCCGAGAATTCAATGAGGAAAGAACTCACAATTTTCTCGTATTTGATCGAGGTGCTCTACTGTATATGTTGATTTTCTAAGCTACCCTTAGGTGTTTCTAAGTCCGAGAATTCAATGAGGAAAGAACTCACAATTTTCTCGTATTTGATCGAGGTGCTCTACTGTATATATTGATTTTCTAAGCTACCCTTAGGTGTTTCACAAGTCCGAGAATTCAATGAGGAAAGAACTCACAATTTTCTCGTATTTGATCGAGGTGCTCTACTGTATATATTGATTTTCTAAGCTACCCTTAGGTGTTTCCGAGAATTCAATGAGGAAAAGAACTCACAATTTTTCTCGTATTTGATTTCTACTGTATAAGTCCACCAAGTCCGAGAAATTCAAAGGAAAGAACTCACAATTTTCTCGTATTTGATCGAGGTGCTCTACTACTAAGTCGAGAATTTGAGAAAGAATACAATTTTCATAATGTTTAAGTGCTCTACTGCTACCATAAGTGTTTCACAAGTCCGAAATTCAATGAGGAAGAACTCACAATTTTCTCGTACTTCTCTACATTGATTTTTTACCATTAGGTGTTTCTAAGTCGAGAATTTGATCGAGGTGCTCTACTGTATTGATTTTCTAAGCTACCATTATTTCAATGGAAAGCTTGTATTTATCGGGTGCTCCTGTATATATTGATTTTCTAAGTAGGTTTTCACAGTCTAAAGAATTCAATGAGGAAAAGAACTCACAATTTTCATGTTATTTGATCAAGGTGCTCTACTATATATATTGATTTTTCTAAGCTACCCTTGGAGGTGTTCACAAGTCCGAGAATTCAATGAGGAAAGAACTCTAATTTTCTCAAAGTCAGGTGCTCTACTGTCTATATTGATTTTCTAAGCTACCCTTAGGTGTTTCACAAGTCGAGAATTCAATGAGAAAGAACTCACAATTTTCTCATTTGATCGAGGTGCTCTACTGTATATATTGATTTTCTAAACACCCTTAGGTGTTTCTAAGTCGAGAATTCAATGAGGAAAGAACTCTGAAAGAAGGTGCTCTACTATATATATATTGATTTTTTCTCATACGTTCACAGTGAATTCAATGAGGAAAGAACTCTGAATTTTCTCGTATTTGATCTATATGTTGATTTTCTAAGCTACCCTTAGGTGTTTCACAAGTCAAAGAGAATTCAATGAAAGGATTTTCTCGTATTTGAACTCACAATTTTCTCGTATTTGATCGAATTCAATAGGAAGAACTTTTCTCGTATTTGATATTGCTCTACTGTATATATTGATTTTCTAAGCTACCCTTGGGTGTTTCACAAATTAAAATTCAATTCATTTTCTCATCAGTCTACGTATAATTACCCTTGGTGTTTCAATGAGAGGAAGAACTCACAATTTTCTCGTATTTGATCGAGGTGCTCTACTGTATATATTATTTGAGGTTTTCTAAGCAATGAGGAAAGAACCCTTGTATTTGATAGGGGTGTTTGATTTTCTAAGCTACCCTTAGGTGTTTCACAAGTCCGAGAATTCAATGAGAAAAAAAAGAACAATTTCTCGTATTTGATCAAGGTGCTCTACTGTATATGCTGATTTTTCTAAGCTACCCTTAGGTGTTTCTGAAGTCCGAGAATTCAATGAAGAAAGAACTCACAATTTTCTCGTATTTGATCGAGGTGCTCTACTATATGATTTTCTAAGCTACCCTTAGGTGTTTCTGAGATCCGAAATTCAATGAGGAAAGAACTCACAATTTTCTCGTATTTGATCAGGTGCTCTGCATATGTTATAATTGATTTTCAATGAGAAGAACTCACAATTTTCTCTACCTGTATATGTTGATTTTCTAAAGCTAAGATCCGAGAATTCAATGAAATAACTCACATGTTGATTTTTTACCCATAGATTGTTTCGTCGAGAATTTTGATCGTATTTGAGTGCTCTACTGTATATGTTGATTTTCTAAGCTGCACCCTTAGGTGTTTTTCACAAGTCAATGAGGAATTCAATTTTCTCGGGGAAAACTCTGAATTTTTCTCAGGTGTTTTAAGTCGAGGTGCTCAGGAAAAAGAACTGTATTTTCTAAAAGCTACCTTAGGTGTTTCACTCGTATTTGATCGTAGGTGCTCTACTGTATATATTGATTTTCTAAGCTTTACCATTAGGTGTTTTCACAAGTCCGAGAATTCAATGAGAAGAACTCACAATTTTTCTCGTATTTTACTGTATATATTTGATTTTCTAAGTATTTGATCGAGGTGCTCTATCAAGGGTGCTCTACTGTATATTGATTTTCTACTACCCATGGGTGTTTCACAAGTCCGAGAATTCAATGAGAAAGAACTCTGAATTTTCTCGTATTTGATCGAGGTGCTCTACTATATATGTTGATTTTCTAAGCTACCCTTAGGTGTTTCCTAGTCAAAGAATTCAATGAGGAAAGAACTCACAATTTTCTCGTATTTGATCGAGGTGCTCTACTGTATATATTTTTGATTTTCTAAGAACTCACAATTTTCTCTACCCTTACCCAGGTGTTTCACAAGTCCGAGAATTCAATGAGAAAGAAATTTTCTCAATCGAGGTGCTCACCTGTATATTGATTTTCTAAAGCTACCATAACTCCGAGAATTCAATGAGGAAAGAATTTTCTCGTATTTGATCGAGGTGCTCTACTGTATATGTTGATTTTTCTAAGCTACCCTTGGGTGTTTCACAAGTCGAGAATTCAATGAGGGAAAGAACTCACAATTTTCTCGTATTTGATCGAGGTGCTCTACCTATATATTGATTTTCTAAGCTTCATAGGTGTTTCCACAAGTCCGGGAATTCAATGAGGAAAAACTCACCAATTTTCTCGTATTTGATCGAGGTGCTCTACTGTATATATTGATTTTCTAAGCTACCCTTAGGTGTTTCACAAGTCCGAGAATTCAATGAGGAAAGAACTCACAATTTTCTCGTATTTGATGGGGGTGCTCTACTGTATATATTGATTTTCTAAGCTACCCTTAGGTGTTTCACAAGTCCGAGAATTCAATGAGAAGAACTCACAATTTTCTCGTATTTGATGGGAATGCTCTACTGTATATATTGATTTTCTAAAGCTACCCTTAGGTGTTTCCACAAGTCCGAGAATTCAATGAGGGAAAAGAACTCACAATTTTCTCGTATTTGATCGGGTGCTCCTGAATTCAATATATTGATTTTCGTATTTAAGGGTGCTCTACCCTATAGGTGTTTCTAAGCTACGAAATTCAATGAGGAAAAGAACTCACAATTTTTCTCGTATTTGATCGAGGTGCTCTACTGTATATATTGATTTTCTAGCTACCCCGGTGTTTCCCAAGTCCGAGAATTCAATGAGAAGAACTCATTTTCTATCAGGTGCTCTGTATGTATTGAATTCAATCCGAGAATTCAATGGGAAAAAGAACTCACAATTTTCTTCTTATTTGATCGAGGTGCTCTACTGTATATGTTGATTTTCTAAGCTACCATAGGTGTTTTACAAGTCCGAGAATTCTATGAGGAAAGAACTCCACAATTTTCTCGTATTTGATCGGGTGTCTACTGTATATATTGATTTTCTAAGCTACCCTTAGGTGTTTCACAAGTCAAAATTCAATGAGAAAGAACTCACAATTTTCTCGTATTTGATCGAGGTGCTCTACTGTATATATTGATTTTCTAAAGCTACCCTTAGGTGTTTCACAAGTCCGAGAATTCAATGAGGAAAAGAACTCACAATTTTCTCGTATTTGATCGCTCTACTGTATATATTGATTTTTCTAAAGCTGCCATAGGTGTTTCACAAGTCGAGAATTCAATGAGAAGAACTCCAATTTTCTCGTATTTGATCAGGGTGCTCTACTGTATATGTTGATTTTCTAAGCTACCCTTAGGTGTTTCACAAGTCCAAGAATTCAATGAGGGAGAACTCACAATTTTTCTCTAGGGTGCTCTACTGTATATATTGATTTTCTAAGCTACCCTTAGGTATTTTCTAAGTCCGAGAATTCAATCACAATTTTCTCGTATTTGATCGAGGTGCTCTACTGTATATGTTGATTTTCTAAGCTACCCTTAGGTGTTTCACAAGTCCGAGAATTCAATGAGAAAAGAAATTTTCTCGTATTTGATGAGCTCCTACTATATATTGATTTTCTAAGCTACCCTTAGGTGTTTCTAAATCCAAAATTCAATGAGAAAAAGAACTCACAATTTTCTCGTATTTGATCGAGGTGCTCTACTGTATATATTTTTGCTACCCTTATTTTCTAAGCTACTAATTTTCTCGTATTTGATCGAGGTGTTCTAAGCTACTAGGTCCGAATTCAATGGGAAAGAACTCACAATTTTCTCGTGTTTGATCAGGGTGCTCTACATATATTGATTTTCTAAGCTACCCTTAGGTGTTTCACAAGTCCGAGAATTCAATGAGGAAAAATGAATTTTCTCGTATTTGATCGAGGTGCTCTACTGTATATTGATTTTCTAAGCTACCCTTAGGTGTTCACAAGTCCGAGAATTTGAGGAAAGAACTCACAATTTTCTCGTATTTGATCGGTGCTCTACGTATATTGATTTTCTAAGCTACCCAAGGTGTTTCACAAGAATTCAATGAGGAAGAACTCACAATTTTTCGTATTTGATCGAGGTGCTCTACTGTATATATTAGTTTTCTAAGCTACCCTTAGGTGTTTCGAGAATTCAATGAGGAAAGTCCGTATTTGAATTCAATGAGGGAAGAACTCATGAGGAAGAAATTTTCTCGTATTTGATCGAGGTGCTCTACTGTATATTGATTTTCTAAGCTACCATTAGGTGTTTCTACAAGTCCGAGAATTCAATGAGGAAAGAACTCACAATTTTCTCGTATTTGATCGAGGTGCTCTACTGTATATATTGATTTTCTAAGCTACCCTTTAGGTGTTTCACAAGTCCGAGAATTCAATGAGGGAAAGAACTCTGAATTTTCTCGTATTTGATCGGGTGCTCTACTGTATATATTGATTTTCTAAGCTACCCTTAGAATTTTCAAGTCCGAGAATTCAATGAGGAAAGAACTCCTGAATTTTCTCATATTTGATCGAGTGCTACTGTATATGTTGATTTTCTAAAGCTACCCATAGGTGTTTCACAAGTCCGAGAATTCAATGAGGAACTCACAAATTTGATCCACTCACAATGTTTTTCTCGTATTTGATCAATGAGGTGAATTTTCTCTACTGCTCTATATATATTGATTTTCTAAAGCTACCCTTAGGTGTTTCTAGGTGTCTACTGTATGTTGAATTCAATGAGGAAAGAACTCACAATTTTCTCGTATTTGATCGAGGGTGCTCTACTGTATATGTTGATTTTGAGGTGTTTTTCGAATTCAATGAGGAAAAGAACTACCTCGTATTTGATAGGGCTCTACTGTATATGTTGATTTTCTAAGCTACCCTTGGGTGAGAATTCAATGAGGAAAGAACTCACAATTTTCTCGTATTTGATCGGAGGTGCTCTACTGTATATGTTGATTTTTAAGCTACCCTTAGGTGTTTCACAAGTCCGAGAATTCAATGAGGAAAGAACTACAATTTTCTCGTATTTGATCGAGGTTTACTGTATATATTGATTTTCTAAGCTACCCTTAGTTGTTTCACAAGTCCGAGAATTCAATGAGGAAAGAACTCACAATTTCTCGTATTTGATCAGGTGCTCTACTGTATATGTTGATTTTCTAAGCTACCATTAGGTGTTTCACAAGTCCGAGAATTCAATGAGGAAAGAACTCACAATTTTCTCGTATTTGATCGAGGTGCTCTACTGTATATTGATTTTCTAAAGCTACCCTTAGGTGTTTCACAAGTCCGAGAATTCAATGAGGAAAACTCTGAAATTTGATCGAGGTGCTCTACTGTATATAATGATTTTTCTCATTAGTCCGAGAATTTTTCTGAGAAGCTACCCTTAGGTGTTTCACAAGTCGAGAATTCAATGAGAAGAACTCACAATTTTCTCGTATTTGATCGAGGTGTTTCTACTGTATATGTTGATTTTCTAAGCTACCCTTAGGTGTTTAAGTCCGAGAATTCAATGAGGAAAAAAGAACTGGCAATTTTCTCGTATTTGATGAGGTGCTCTACTGTATATGTTGATTTTCTAAGCTACCTTAGGTGTTTCACAAGTTCGAGAATTCAATGAGGAAAGAACTCACAATTTTCTCGTATTTGATCGAGGTGCTCTACTGTATATATTGATTTTCTAAGCTACCCTTAGGTGTTTCACAAGTCCGAGAATTCAATTCAATTTTTCTCGTATTTGATCGAGGTCTTTCTACTGTATATGTTGAACATTAGGTGTTTCAAGTCCGAGAATTTTCAATTTTCGTATTTGATCGAGGTGCTCTACTGTATATATTGATTTTCTAAGCTACCCTTAGGTGTTTCACAAGTCGAGAATTCAATGAGGAAAGAACTCACAATTTTCTCGTATTTCATCGAGGTGCTCTACTGTATATGTTGATTTTCTAAGCTACCCTTAGGTGTTTCACAAGTCCGAGAATTCAATGAGGAAAGAACTCACAATTTTTCTCGTATTTGATCGAGGTGCTCTACTGTATATTGATTTTCTAAGCTACCCTTAGGTGTTTCACAAGTCCGAGAATTCAATGAGGAAAGAACTCACAATTTTTCGTATTTGATCGAGGTGCTCTACTGTATATATTGATTTTCTAAGCTACCTTAGGTGTTTCACAAGTCCGAGAATTCAATGAGGAAAGAACTCACAATTTTCTCGTATTTGATCGAGGTGTTGATTTTTCTACCTTAGGTGTTTATCCGAGAATTTGATTTTCTCTATCGAGCTACCATTGTATATGTTGAGCTAATTTTAGGTGTTTCACAAGTCCGAGAATTCAATGAGGAAAGAACTCCACAATTTTCTCGTATTTGATCGAGGTGCTCTACTGTATATATTGATTTTCTAAGCTACCCTTAGGTGTTTCACAAGTCCGAGAATTCAATGAGGAAAGAACTCAACAATTTTCTCGTATTTGATTTTCTCTACCATTATATTGATTTTTTAAGCTACCCTTAGGTGTTTCACAAGTCCGAGAATTCAATGAGGAAAAGAACTCACAATTTTCTCGTATTTGATCGAGGTGCTCTACTGTATATATTGATTTTCTAAGCTACCTTAGGTGTTTGCACAAGTCCGAGAATTCAATGAGGAAAGAACTCACAATTTTCTCGTATTTGATCGAGGTGCTCTACTGTATATATTGATTTTCTAAGCTACCCTTAGGTGTTTCTGGCAAGTCCGAGAATTCAATGAGGAAAGAACTCACAATTTTCTCGTATTTGATCGAGGTGCTCTACTGTATATATTGATTTTCTAAGCTACCCTTAGGTGTTTCACAAGTCCGAGAATTCAATGAGGAAAGAACTCACAATTTTCTCGTATTTGATCGAGGTGCTCTACTATAATATTGATTTTCTAAGCTACCTTAGGGTGTTTCACAAGTCCGAGAATTCAATGAGGAAAGAACTCAATTTTTCTCGTATTTGATCGAGGTGCTCTATTATATATTGATTTTCTAAGCTACCTTAGGTGTTTCACAAGTCCGAGAATTCAATGAGAAAGAAATTCGTATTTGATGAGGTGTACTCTACTGTATATATTGATTTTCTAAACACCCTTAGGTGTTTCTCAAGTCCGAGAATTCAATGAGGGAAAGAACTCACTCACTCGTATTTGATTGATTTTTCTGTATATGTTGTTACCTTAGGTGTTTCACAAGTCCGAGAATTCAATGAGGAAAGAACTCACAATTTTCTCGTATTTGATCGAGGTGCTCTACTTATATATTGGTGCTCTACTGTATATATTGATTTTCTAGAGATTTTCTACTACCCTTAGGTGTTTCACAAGTCCGAGAATTCAATGAGGAAAGAATTTTCTCTGTTGATCGAATAATTTTTCTACCGTATTTGATCGAAGGTATTTGCTCTACTGTATATATTGATTTTCTAAGCTACCCTTAGGTGTTTCCCAAGTCCGAGAATTCAATGAGGAAAGAACTCACAATTTTCTCGTATTTGATCGAGGTGCTCTACTGTATATGTTGATTTTCTAAGCTACCCTTAGGTGTTTCACAAGTCCGAGAATTCAATGAGGAAAGAACTCTGAATTTTCTCGTATTTGATCGAGGTGCTCTATGTATATGTTGATTTTCTATGCTACCCTTAGGTGTTTCACAAGTCCGAGAATTCAATGAGGAGAACTCACAATTTTCTCGTATTTGATCGAGGTGCTCTACTGTATATATTGATTTTCTAAGCTACCCTTAGGTGTTTCACAAGTCCGAGAATTCAATGAGGAAAGAACTCACAATTTTCGTATTTGATCGAGGTGCTCTACTGTATATGTTGATTTTCTAAGCTACCCTTAGGTGTTTCACAAGTCCGAGAATTCAATGAGGAAAGAACTCACAATTTTCTCGTATTTGATCGAGGTGCTCTGCACTGTATATATTGATTTTCTAAGCTACCCTTAGGTGTTTCACAAGTCCGAGAATTCAATGAGGAAAGAACTCACAATTTTCTCGTATTTGATCGAGGTGCTCTACTGTATATATTGTTTTTTAAGCTATTTTTTAGGTGTTTCACGTCCGAGAATTCAATGAGGAAAGAACTCACAATTTCTCGTATTTGATCGAGGTGCTCTACTGTATATGTTGATTTTCTAAGCTACCCTTAGGTGTTTCACAAGTCCGAGAATTCAATGAGGAAAGAACTCACAATTTTCTCGTATTTGATCGAGGTGCTCTACTGTATATATAGAATTTCTATGCTACCCTTAGGTGTTTCACAAGTCCGAGAATTCAATGAGGAAAGAACTCACAATTTTCTCGTATTTGATCGAGGGTGCTCTACGTATATTGATTTTCTAAGCTACCCTTAGGTGTTCTAAGTCTGAGAATTCAATGAGGAAAGAACTCACAATCGTATTTGATCGGGGTGCTCTACTGTATATATATTGATTTTCTAAGCTACCCTTAGGTGACAAGTCCGAGAATTCAATGAGGAAAGAACTCACAATTTTCTCGTATTTGATCGAGGTGCTCTACTGTATATGTTGATTTTTAAGTTACCCTTAGGTGTTTCTACAAGTCCGAGAATTCAATGAGGAAAGAACTCACAATTTTCTCGTATTTGATCGAGGTGCTCTACTGTATATATTGATTTTCTAAGCTACCCTTAGGTGTTTCAAAGTCGAGAATTCAATGAGGAAAGAACTCACAATTTTTTTTGTATTTGATCGAGGTGGTATATATTGATTTTCTAAAGCTACCCTTAGGTGTTTACTCCGAGAATTCAATGAGGAAAGAACTCACAATTTTCGTATTTTTCTCTACTGTATGTTGATTTTTCTACCCTTAGGTGTTTCACAAGTCCGAGAATTCAATGAGGAAAGAACTCACAATTTTTTCGTATTTGATCGAGGTGCTCTACTGTATATTGATTTTCTAAGCTACCCTTAGGTGTTTCACCGAAATTCAATGAGGTCGTATTTGATCGAGGGTGCTCTACTGTATATATTATATTTTTAAGCTACCCTTAGGTGTTTCATAAGTCCGAGAATTAAATGAGGAAAGAACTCACAATTTTCTCGTATTTTCGAGGTCTCTACTGTATATATTGATTTTCTAAGCTACCCTTTAGGTGTTTCACATAAGTCCGAGTGAGGAAAGAACTCACAATTTTCGTATTTGATCGAGGTGCTCTATATATTGATTTTCTTAAGCTACCCTTAGGTGTTTCACAAGTCCGAGAATTCAATGAGGAAAGAACTCACAATTTTCTCGTATTTGATCGAGGTGCTCTACTGTATATGTTGATTTTTTAAGCTACCCTTAGGTGTTTCATGTCCGAGAATTCAATGAGAAAGAACTCTGCCAATTTTCTCGTATTTGATCGAGGTGCTCTACTGTATATGTTGATTTTCTAAGCTACCCTTAGGTGTTTCACAAGTCCGAGAATTCAATGAGTTTTACTGTAAAGAACTCACAATTTTCTCGTATTTGATCGAGGTGCTCTACTGTATATATTGATTTTCTAAGCTACCCTTAGGTGTTTTACAAGTCCGAGAATTCAATGAGGAAAGAACTCACAATTTTCTCGTATTTGATCGAGGTGCTCTACTGTATATATTGATTTTCTAAGCTACCTTAGGTGTTTCACAAGTCCGAGAATTCAATGAGGAAAAGAACTCACAATTTTCTCGTATTTGATCGAGGTGCTCTACTGTATATTGATATTCTAAGCTACCCTTAGGTGTTTCACAAGTCCGAGAATTCAATGAGGAAAGAACCTCACAATTTTTTCGTATTTGATCGAGGTGCTCTACTGTATATATTGTTAAGCTACCCTTAGGTGTTTCACAAGTCCGAGAATTCAATGAGGAAAGAACTCACAATTTTTTCGTATTTGATCGAGGTGCTCTATTGTATATATTGATTTTCTAAGCTACCCTTAGGTGTTTCACAAGTCCGAGAATTCAATGAGGAAAAGAACTCACAATTTTCTCGTATTTGATCGAGGTGCTCTCACTGTATATATTGATTTTCTAAGCTACCCTTAGGTGTTTCACAAGTCCGAGAATTCAATGAGGAAAGAACTCACAATTTTCTCGTATTTGATCGAGGTGCTCTACTGTATATGTTGATTTTCTAAGCTACCCTTAGGTGTTTCACAAGTCCGAGAATTCAATGAGGAAAAGAACTCCACAATTTTCTCGTATTTGATCGAGGTGCTCTACTGTATATATTGATTTTCTGAATTCAATACCTCGTATTTGATAGGTGGTGTTTCACAAGTCCGAGAATTCAATGAGGAAAGAACTCACAATTTCTCGTATTTGATCGAGGTGCTCTACTGTATATGTTGATTTTCGCTACCCTTAGGTGTTTCACAAGTCCGAGAATTCAATGAGGAAAAGAACTATTTTTCTCGTATTTGATTTCTACTGTATATATTGATTTTCTAAGCTACCTTAGGTGTTTCACAAGTCCGAGAATTCAATGAGGAAAGAACTCACAATTTTCTCGTATTTGATCGAGGTTTTCTACTGTATATATTGATTTTCTAAGCTACCCTTAGGTGTTTGTCCGAGAATTCAATGAGGAAAGAACTGTAAATATTTGATCGAGGTTTGTATATGTTGATTTTCTAAGCTACCCTTAGGTGTTTCACAAGTCCGAGAATTCAATGAGGAAAGAACTCACAATTTTCTCGTATTTGATCGAGGTGCTCTACTGTATATATTGATTTTCTAAGCTACCCTTAGGTGTTTCACAAGTCCGAGAATTCAATGAGGAAAGAACTCACAATTTTCTCGTATTTGATCGAGGTGCTCTACTGTATATGTTGATGCTACCCTTGATTTTCTGAGGAAAGAACTACCCGTATTTTCGAGGTGGTATATATTGTTTACCCTTAGGTGTTTCAAGTCCGAGAATTCAATGAGGAAAGAACTCACAATTTTCTCGTATTTGATCGAGGTGCTCTACTGTATATATTGATTTTCTTAAGCTACCCTTAGGTGTTTCAAGTCCGAGAATTCAATGAGGAAAGAACTCACAATTTTCATTTGATCGAGGTTCTACTGTATATATTGATTTTCGTAGGTGTTTCACAAGTCCGAGAATTCAATGAGGAAAGAACTCACAATTTTCTCGTATTTGATCGAGGTGCTCTACTGTATATATTGATTTTTCTAAGCTACCCTTAGGTGTTTCACAAGTCCGAGAATTCAATGAGAAAGGAATTTTCTCTTATTTGATCGACTCACTGTATTTGTATATGCCTGATTTTCCCCTTAGGTGTTTCGTCTGAGAATTTGATCAAGATGTTTCTCACTGTATATCGTATTTTCTAAGCTACCCTTTTTTAGGTGTTTCACAAGTCCGAGAATTCAATGAGGAAAGAACTCACAATTTTCTCGTATTTGATCGAGGTGTCTACTGTATATCCGAGAATTTGAGGAAAGATTTTCTCGTATTTGATCGAGGTGCTCTACTGTATATAGGTGTTTCACAAGTCCGAGAATTCAATGAGGGAAAGAACTCACAATTTTCTCGTATTTGATCGAGGTGCTCTACTGTATATGTTGATTTTCTAAGCTACCCTTTTAGGTGTTTCACAAGTCGAGAATTCAATGAGGAAAGAACTCACAATTTTCTCGTATTTGATCGAGGTGCTCTACTGTATATGTTGATTTTCTAAGCTACCCTTAGGTGTTTCACAAGTCCGAGAATTCAATGAGAAAGAACTCACAATTTTCTCGTATTTGAACTCTACTGTATATATTGATTTTCTAAGTATTAGGTGTTTCACAAGTCCGAGAATTCAATGAGGAAAGAACTCACAATTTTCTCTTATTTGATCGAGGTGCTCTACTGTATATGTTGATTTTCTAAGCTACCCTTAGGTGTTTCACAAGTCCGAGAATTCAATGAGGAAAGAACTCACAATTTTTCGTATTTGATCGAGGTGCTCTACTGTATATGTTGATTTTCTAAGCTACCCTTAGGTGTTTCACAAGTCCGAGAATTCGAGGAAAAGAACTCACAATTTTCTCGTATTTGATCGAGGTGCTCTACTGTATATATTGATTTTCTAAGCTACCCTTAGGTGTTTCACAAGTCCGAGAATTCAATGAGGAAAGAACTACAATTTTCTCGTATTTGATCGAGGTGCTCTACTGTATATTTGATTTTTCTAAGCTACCTTTAGGTGTTTCACAAGTCCGAGAATTCAATGAGGAAAGAACTCACAATTTTCTCGTATTTGATCGAGGTGTTCTACTGTATATGTTGATTTTCTAAGCTACCCTTAGGTGTTTCACAAGTCCGAGAATTCAATGAGGAAAGAACTCTACAATTTTCTCGTATTTGATCGAGGTGTTCTACTGTATATTGATTTTCTAAAGCTACCCTTAGGGTGTTTGCCTAAGTCCGAGAATTCAATGAGGAAAGAACTCAAATTTTCTCGTATTTGATCGAGGTGCTCTACTGTATATGTTGATTTTCTAAGCTACCCTTAGGTGTTTCACAAGTCCGAGAATTCAATGAGGAAAGAACTCACAATTTTCTCGTATTTGATCGAGGTGCTCTACTGTATATGTTGATTTTCTAAGCTACCCTTAGGTGTTTCACAAGTCCGAGAATTCAATGAGGAAAGAACTCACAATTTTCTCGTATTTGATCGAGGTGCTCTACTGTATATATTGATTTTCTGTTACCCTTAGGTGTTTCACAAGTCGAGAATTCAATGAGGAAAGAACTCACAATTTTCTCGTATTTGATCGAGGTGCTCTACTGTATATATTGATTTTAAAAGTTACCCTTAGGTGTTTCACAAGTCCGAGAATTCAATGAGGAAAGAACTCACAATTTTCTCGTATTTGATCGAGGTGCTCTACTGTATATGTTGATTTTTGTTACCCTTAGGTGTTTTTCTACAATTTTCTGTATTTGATCGAGGTGCTCTACTGTATATGTTGATTTTCTAAGCTACCCTTAGGTGTTTCACAAGTCCGAGAATTCAATGAGGAAAGAACTCACAATTTTCTCGTATTTGATCGAGGTGCTCTACTGTATATATTGATTTTCTAAGCTACCCTTAGGTGTTTCACAAGTCCGAGAATTCAATGAGGAAAGAACTCACAATTTTCTGTATTTGATCGAGGTGCTCTACTGTATATGTTGATTTTCAAGCTACCTTAGGTGTTTCAAGTCCGAGAATTCAATGAGAAAAAGAACTCACAATTTTCTCGTATTTGATCGAGGTGCTCTACTGTATATTGATTTTCTAAGCTACCTTAGGTGTTTCACAAGTCCGAGAATTCAATGAGGAAAGAACTCACAATTTTCTCGTATTTGATCGAGGTGCTCTACTGTATATGTTGATTTTTCTAAGCTACCCTTAGGTGTTTCACAAGTCCGAGAATTCAATGAGGAAAGAACTCACAATTTTCTCGTATTTGATCGAGGTGCTCTACTGTATATATTGATTTTCTGCTACCCTTAGGTGTTTCACAAGTCCGAGAATTCAATGAGGAAAGAATCACAATTTTCTCGTATTTGATCGAGGTGCTCTACCCTTAGGTGTATATTGATTTCAATGAGGGAAAGAACTCACAATTTTACCTCGTATTTTAGGTGTTTCACAAGTCCGAGAATTTAATGAGGTCCGAGAACTCACAATTTTTCGTATTTGATCGAGGTGCTCTACTGTATATATTGATTTTCTAAGCTACCCTTAGGTGTTTTACAAGTCCGAGAATTCAATGAGGAAAGAACTCACAATTTTCTCGTATTTGATCGAGGTGCTCTACTTGTATATTATTGATTTTCTAAGCCTACCCTTAGGTGTTTTACACAAGTCCGAGAATTCAATGAGGAAAAGAACTCACAATTTTCTCGTATTTGATCGAGGTGCTTACTGTATATATTGATTTTCTAAGCTACCCTTAGGTGTTTCACAAGTCTGAGAATTCAATGAGGAAAGAACTCACAATTTTTCTCGTATTTGATCGAGGTGCTCTACTGTATATTTTGATGTTGAGTGTTTCACAAGTTTGAAAGAATTCTACTGTATATTTTAAGGAAAGAACTCACAATTTCTACTGATTTGATCGAGGTGTCACTGTATATTGATTTTCTAAGTTACCCTAGGTGTTTCACAAGTCCGAGAATTCAATGAGGAAAGAACTCGAGGTGCTCTACTGTATATATTGATTTTCCTAAGCTACCCTTAGGTGTTTCACAAGTCCGAGAATTCAATGAGGAAAAGAACTCACAATTTCTCGTATTTGATCGAGGTGCTCAACTGTATATATTGAATTACCCAATGAGGAAAGAACTCACAATTTCGTATTTGATCGAGGTCATTTACCCTTAGGTGTTTCACAAGTCCGAGGTGCTCGTATTTGATCGAGGTGCTCTACTGTATATGTTGATATTCTGTTACCCTTAGGTGTTTCCACAAGTCCGAGAATTCAATGAGAAAGAACTCACAATTTTCTCGTATTTGATCGAGGTGCTCTACTGTATATGTTGATTTTCGCTACCCTTAGGTGTTTCACAAGTCCGGAGAATTCAATGAGGAAAGAACTCACAATTTCGTATTTGATCGAGGTGCTCTACTGTATATGTTGATTTTCTAAGCGCTGCTTACATGTTGCACAAGTACTGAAATATCTGGCACTCAGTGAGAACCGAACTCATTATTCATTTGTAATTGATCTAGGTGCATGATGTAATGGAATAACTTGTCACCCCGATGAGTGACTACACTATAAGTAGTAACTGTTTATAAGTATCTGTAAGTCAACGGACTACAGGGCCTAGCTCCGACATGTTCCAGCTAAACAGTCGAACTCTCTGCCTTCGGGCAAAGAGGAACCCGGACGAGGATCCACCGAAGGCAGAGTCTTGTTCGGGGAGGTAGACTGCCCCTGAACCCGTTTATACGGGTTCGAAAGGTAATATTTTTGGCCGAGCCTACAGGCTCGTAGAACCCACGTTAAACCGGCCTTGTGCCACATGCAACCTTTCTAGGGGGTAGCTAAATATATTCTAGCTGGGATCTGTTACTCAGCTTTTAGCTGTTGTCAAACTCTCTCCCTTCGGACAGAGAGGAGTTCGGACGGGGCTCTGCCGAAGGGCAGAGTCTAGTCCGGAGTGGTTGACTGACCCGATCCCGTTTATATGGAGTCTACGGGGATTTTTTGGCCGAGCCTACGGCCTCATGAACCCCACATTAAATTCGGCATTGTGCCACATGTGACTGCGTGGGGCAGTTGCTAGATACTCTAGCTAGGATCTGTTACTCAGCTCTTAGCTGTTATCGAACTCTCTGCTTTCGGGCAGAGAGGAACCCGGGCGAGGCTATGCCGGAGAACAGAGTCTCGTCCGGAGAGGTATACAGACGCGAACCCGTTTATTCGGGGTTTACGGGGAATTTTTAGCCGAGACTACGGGATCGGATTGCCCCACATTAAATTTGACCTTGTGCCACATCATACCCCGTTGGGAGGCTAGTAAATATTTTTAGCTGGGATCTGTTGAGTACGACTTACGCGAGAACTACCGACCTTCCAATATATTAGATATTTACTATCCAAAATATAGCACTCAATACTGGATTGACTTGCGATGACATTTTGCATAACTGTTACCTTTATTCTTATTGTACTGTTTTTTTTACAATAAACCTTTACTTATTTTATGATTTATCCACTGTGTCTGCCAAGTATATATTCCTATTAGTACGGAATATAACAGTGTCCCACTGTATATGGTGATTTTCAAATCGTACCTTAGCCGTGGTACCGTGCCGGAAGTATTAGGTAACCACTGAAGATCGAACCTCCTATTCAGTTGTAATTGATCTAGGTACCCCTATGGTGATTTTGTAAACGCTGCTTATGTGTGGCATAAAGACCAGAAGTATTGGCACCCGATGATGTCGAACTCATTATTCATTCCTAATTATTTAGGTATCCTACTATATATCGTAATTTTCTAAGCTTTACTTAACTTAGATATGTTACAGGGACGGATGTATAGATGCACTTACTTTAGATGGTTACTGAAAACTTTGAATATTATACGGGATTCTTTTCTCGTATCATTTTCGCTCAGCAGCTGTCCGTTGTTACGTGCTAGTGATGACAAGTTGTTTTTTCCCCCACTACTAAAGTTCACCCATTAATAAAAAAAGCTCAAGATTTACTCAAGTTAGATTGTTACTGAACAAGGCAATCTGATACGAGTCTTAAGAGAGAACCTAGGTGTATATTATGTGGATATGTCACATAGATAAAGGTTGACCCTGCTTTGTAGTCTCCCAGGTACTCCTCTTTATAGTCTGGGCTTAAGGCAGCGGTTCCAAACTACTTTTAGTTTAGACGACTTAAAAGATCAACGATCTTGAGAAAACAGAGACAAAATTCGATGTAAATGCAAAAATATTGTAAGATTACGAACATTTCGTATGAAATTTTTGCATATTTCAGCAATATTATTGTCCTTCAGTATCTGTCTATATATCTGAGATGAGGTATTATGTACACTATTTACATTATTCGGACTATTGTCCTCATCTTTGTCGCCATATTTATTACAACGTTTCGGCCGTTGTACGCTCCGGCCTTCTTCAGGTGGGACTGACATCCATTAAACATGGCACATGGAATTGGAACAGTCTAACCCAGTTAGCGAAATAAAGGTTTCATTTCGACATTCCAACCACCTGAAGAAGGCCGGAGTGTACAATGGCCGAAATAATGATGAGGACAATAGTCCGAATAATGTAAATAGTGTACATAAAACCTCATCTCAGAAATATAGACAGATACTGAAAGGCCGAAACGTTGTAATAAATATGGCGACAAAGAGGTGGACAATAGTCCGAATAATGCAAATAGTGTATTATTGTCCCTGATCTGGCGTTTCGGTTTCATTTCCCACCGCCGTAAACATGCCTCCTTATGCCTTTTCTATGAATAGTTTTATGCTAATTGTTCGGGTTAGCTCTTCGCCATGGTGCCTAAACTCTGAATTTACGCGCAGCGCAAGACTGGCCAATTTACAATTGAGCTGGCTAGATATAACACTAAATTCTATGCTAACAGTTTCTTTTGTTGCACTTCTCGCTTGTAGAATTCCCCTTCGGGTTTATGCTTTTCACTCAGATTTAATCTGCAAAACAGTAAAGGCAATATCAATTGCTATCTACTGTCCTCCTGATTTTTCTTCTTTAGTTCATGCTCCTCATCAATGTTCCTGTTTTTACCTCTTCCACACCCAGTAAAGCCCTTGTGTCTCAGTAGCTTTATTGCCTTGCTTTGGGATGAACAATAAAATGATTAAAATGAAAGAGAACAAGTAAGCGACCGAACCCACTATAGAAATGTCACAGATGCTTTATATAAATAAATATGTATACGATTATATAGATATATAGCTAGCTAGGTAGCTAGCTAGATAGATAGATAGATAGATAATGATCAGACTGAGCTAGCTAGCTAGCTAGCTAGCTAGCTAGCTAGATAGATAGATAGATAGATAGATAGATAGATAGATAGATCATGATCAGACTGAGCTAGCTAGCGAGATAGATAGATAGATGATGATCAGACTGAGCTAGCTGGCTAGCTAGCTAGATTGATAGATAGATAATGAACAGACTGAGATAGATAGATAGATTTTTTATTACTCATGTTTAACCAAAGCAAGTCTCAAGAACCAAGGAGAGCAGAGGTTTCAGGAATTAAATTAATGATAAAACTTAATAAGAGGAATGTGATGATTATGACAGATAAGAATTTACCCGACACTTGAAATCGGTAAGATTGTCGTAATCGAGAAAGCTTTTTCTCGGGAGTCTGTTCCAGAAAGCATCTATTCTTCGGAAGAATCTGACTGAGCAGAAATTCCTTCTTATAAGCGAACACGAACGGAATGAGGCTGCTTCAACCCTGTTTACGTGACATGGCGGGACTGAGGTGTAAAGGCCTGGACTGGTTTAACTAAGGGATGGAGTTTGTTTGAACATTTTCCCTCAAAGTAACGATAGAGTAGCTACAAGCTGGTGACATTTTCACCACGAGAAAGTGACTGTAGCAATGAAAACAACTCAAAACTGATAAGGACGCGGAAAACTTTTGAACTTTTTATCAAGGCTCAAAATTGTTCAACTCCAGCTCAAATATGACAGGAATATGCCATTCTTATTCTAATCTGATTCTTGGAAGTAGTGAGACAGGGATTTGCAATTCACGTCCATTTTTTAAGATCCTGCCTTCTTTTTGGGGGGTGGAAGGGTTTGGTTTTTTGTTTTGGTTTTTGGTTTCGTTGAAGATTGTTTCATTAGAAACCAAGAAACTGATGAACTGGGATTTGCTCTTGGTTGGAATATAATGGCCTGAGGAGTCTCAGTGGGTTATTCATTCATTCTCTACGGTTTATCAACCTTTTTCTGGTTATTTAAAGCCAGAAACTAGTTTTTAGATTTTATTTTTTTTTTTTAGATAATAAATGGTTTAGTGATCATGTCTGACTTGATAGCTGTCGGGGAAAAGTTGGATTCGTAATTTTACCAAGGGTTTTGCGCGTAAGTTAATATAACAAACCTCGGCTCCCCGATTAACAATTCCGAGCCATTATCTGCGCAATTGGTTAGTAGAACCTTACACTATGAGAAGAATTAGGGCGAACGGATGGCACACATATATTGACTGAGACACCCTGAGGAAAAGATATAATGCTGGAATCCCCGAAACTCATAATGATTATCGGCTAAAACCCCCACGAGTGAGAATGATGTGTGCGATATGTATTTCACAATATATATATATATAATTTATTTATTTACATTGTTCGGACTGTTGTCCTCAACTTTATTTTCATATTCACGACGTTTCGGCTGTTTTTCTTCAGGTCATATACGTTGGAATTTAGAACCGAACCCTTTATTTAATCCACTGGGGTATATTTTTCTAATTCCATTTGCTTGCCATGGCTTTTCTGGATATTTCAGTTTCAATTACTACCCTTTAGTAACTCCAATCCCCAGGTTTTGTTCACCTCTTCTGTGGCTAGTTATTGAACGCACAAATTGTTGTGTCAAATCACTGGAGTACTTCAACTAAGATTTTTATTCACTGGGCCATCCTTGAATATAGCCGGAGTGTATCACGGCCGAAACGTTGTGAATATGACAATAAAGATGAGGATAAGAGTTTGAATAATGTAAATAGTGCAAATAGTTAAATACCACATCCAGAAATATAAATATATATATATATATATATATATATATATATATATATATATATTAAAGACATTTTATTAAAGACATTTTTATGTTTAACATTCTTCTTATAGATACAAGTATTTAAGTAAATGCTCTGTTTATAATAAACATTATTAAATAACATTTACCGGCCTGAATATATATATATATAATATATTATAAATATATAAATATATTAAATATATTATATATATAAAAACATATTAAAATATGTCTGAATACATACGCTTTCACTTGTTTTCTCGAGAATATTAAAAACATAGGACACGAAGAATTTAAAATGTTCTTATCTTTACTGAAGCTGCTGAAATGGGTTTTGAAAAGACAAGTTTATACAGAAAAAAAAAGAGCATCGAATGTTCAAAATTTCGAAAAGAAAATGCAAGTATGGAACTGACACTTGAATAAAATAATTAGATATTTTATCATTTCTAGCGCAGTGAAAAAATGCTAAACAGATATTTTTTTCCATTAAATTTATATTGTCACAAACTCTTACTTGCTTTCTATTTTTTTTATTTTTTTGGTTTCTATCTGTCAGTCTTTTCTTTGCACTAGTTTAGAAGCTTCTCATCAAGTTCAGAGTTGGATCACATCATCCTCGGGTTTTCCAAAAAGCACTGACGACACAACCTTAGACATTAATCTAGAAACATGCACATGCGTATTCGCATTGGCTGCCATGTTCAGTTTGTGAGTTTAATATTTCTAAAGGTTTTGTTTCGTTATTTTTTCTGATTTTATTTATTTTCTTATCATCTGTTTTTTTTTTCTTTCCTAATTTATCTGAATTTTTATGCAAATGTATCAAATTATATTTACTAATGTTTGCTTAGTTACATTCATTATATGTTATATATATTGTGTTTAAACCGTATCGATACGCATTTCCTCATCGCTACTATTTTAAGTTTTACTACATCTGATTATCGTTTGTTTTTGGCTAATATTGGATTGGTAAACTTTGTATTTATTATTATCTCTTTGTTTTCATTCCTCATGTCTTCGCATCATTATCGAAACAATGGGTCGATAGAGTCTTCACCATTACAATTATTTTATTATGAAACTTAATTCATTTTAATATGATTTCTTTCTATACAAACTTTGGGTTGATATGCACTTCATTATTACAATGGTTTTATTATGTAATTTGTTCCTTTTTTAATATGGTTACGTTTTATCGAAGGACTTCATCAATAGATTCATCATGATTAAATTTCTATTTAATATTTTCATATTAGGTATATAAGTTTTTTTCTATTATATTCTATATAAGCTATTTATCCAACATCGCTAAAATTTTGACTCGCAACATATGATTATGTTTTTTTCTTCTTTTTTCTCCTAATACTGAGTCGATAAATATTATTACATAAGTCATTACACTTATTTTAATGCTAATTAATCAAGAGTTTGATTTTCACTATTTACATTGCTCGGACTATCATCCTCTTCTTTGTTGCCATATTTATCACAACCTTTCGGCCGTTGTACGCTCCAGCCTTCTTCAGGTGGTTGGAATGAACCCTTTATTTCGCTCGATGGGGTAGATTGTTCTAGTTCTACGTGCCATGTATGGATTATCAGTTATCACCAGTTAATTCCCAAGTTCTCTACCGCCTCAACAAGGTATTGAACTCACACTCTTTGGGTCTTGTCACTGGATCTAACTAACGCCTTTATCCACTGTGCCATGTGTCGTTGAGGACATTTGTTTATGAATTTCTGGCTATTATAAACCTAATGTCTTCAGTAGCCATTTTTTACAAGTGCTCATATTGCAATTTCCGTTGTTATTATTGCTTTTCTTTGGCACTCCTTATTACTGGTTCACATATTGTATTCATTTCTATGCTTGGTCGGCTCAGGAGATTTTTGTGTAAATATGTGTTGATTCTTTCAGTTTACAAATTTTCCAATGATGTTCTATAACGTTGTGATAAATATGGCAACAAGGATAAGGATGACCGTCCGAGTAATGTAAATAGTGTACATAATACCTCATCTCAGAAATAAAGACAGATACTGAGTGTGATTTTATTAAAAAAAATCACGGGGTCGGTTCACTATATTAATTCAAAATATTTTTAATGAAAGTACTTTAAAGTATTTGAAGAAGACAGATTCTCTTACGTCTAAATATGATGCTGTTTTTGCTCCATTCTAATTGAACGCTTTTTTCTGATCGACCAGCTGGGTATGGCTGTTAGTTTGTAATAAGTGTATTATTATAATAATATTAATAATTATTATTATTCAAAAATGTCTGTCCACTTTTATCCGAGTATTCTCGTCTACTAGGGTGACTAATTGCTGACGCCTGTTTCTTCAACACCCACAGAGCCCACCTGTGGTTTATAGTCCGACTGTGGTGAGTGGAGTTTACAACAGTTTCTGGGATAGATAGCGTTAACTAGCGTGATCATCAATCTGAAACCACATGTGATCGCCTAATATAATAAATCGACTATGGCTAGATTCGAACCCGGGTATCATGGTCAGAAAGCGAACGTTGTAAACAATCGGCCACAATTATTATTACTATTTTTACTATTACTACTACTAATAATAATTTATTATTATTTAACTATTTACAGAGAGAGCTATTTAAGAAAAGATAAAGAAAAGATATCGTTTGACGATGTTTCGACAACTGGTCTGTTTTCCTCAAGTTATGTTCAAAAGTTCCATACAAGTATAAAAATGTTTATACTTGTATTAAATTTTAAAACATAACTTGAAAATATACAACCTGTCGAAACATTCTTAAACATTATTAAACAATATCATTTTTTTTTCTTTTCTTTTCTTACATTGTTCTCTTCTCTAAGTTTGAAAAAATATTGGAGCAGTTACGTTAATCATTTTATTTATTTAATATTATAATTATTTTATTTCTTTTGATTTCTAATGTTTACTCATTTCTTTGCAGCTCCCAACCAGAGACCTAAGTTCAGAAATAACATTTTCCACTGAGCATTTCTTAAGGAAAAAACAAAACAAAATCTAAGATCACACATATTTTACATGGATAAAGCCCTTCGTGAGGTGTGGGCTGTACTTGTGAAATAGTATTTTTTGTATTTTTTTAAGAATTGGGCTGCCAGTCATCCCTTCAATGTGTCTATCGAAACCTTTTCTAATCAATCCCAGATCTCCAACCACAAAAAGGATTGTTGATGTCCTTACGTGCCTCATTTCTGAGATTTCAATTTCACTGTCCTTGTATTTTGATAGTTTTTTTTAAGATCTTAAATGATACATTACAATCTGCAGGGACTGCCATGTCAATAAGAAAACATATTCTGATTTTTTGATCTCTGAACTCGATGTCTGTTCGGTCTCTGTGTATTATAAAGTCCAATAAAATTTTTTCAGATCCTATTTCTGTAGCTGAGTGGTGGTGTTCATACCAGTTTCTTGCAGTTTCCTTTCTGTATAAAAGTTGAATATTATTATTATTATTATTTGTGTTTACTACGTTTCCTGCTTTGTATCCTGTAGAACGGGTCCTATAGGAGAATTGACATTTAATTTATAGTACTTTTCTTAGTATATTGGATCTTCTTGGTAGGGCTATCTTCTGGGCAACTTGTACGTTGATGTTACCAAGGACACTGTTAGTATAATTGCCCATTCCTTTTATCACGAGTCCCAGTGCTATTATTGCTATTGGTACAGTCTGAGTCTTCATTCCCCACATCCTGTTAATCTTGATCTCCACTTCCTTGTATTTGGATAATGTCTTGATAATTTTCATAGAGGTGTTTCTCTCAGATGGTAGTGCTATGTCAATAAGCATACACTTCCTGAATGTTTTGGCTTTTATGAAAATATCAGATCTGTTGGCTTTTATTTCCCTGTCAGTTTGAACTGGCATGTCCCAGAGGATAGTCACATCGTTATTTTGGGTAACTATGTCTGGTTGGTGCTCATACCATTTCTCAGTGGTTTCGATTTTGTGCTCCTTGCATATCTTCTAGTGTATATATGTTGCTCCCTTATGTCTCTGCGTATATTCATTTTTTGCTAGATGCTTATCATTATTATTATTATTATTATTTGTGATTTCTGTTATATACTCATGTGACGTCGTCCCCCGGTCGCAGCGCCGACTGTGACGTTCTATCCTGATCTACCACGGCGCCAGTTGTGACGTCCCTAAACAGCACCAATTGTGACGTCTTCGCCGCGGCGTCAGCTGTTCGCTCCCTCGCTGCTCCGTCCGGGTGTCGCTGCTCCAAACGTGACGTTCTAACCCTTTGGTGATTCTGGTAGGAATCTGGTTAGATTGATACCAGCCTCGCCGTTCCCAACCTGCTTCCAACGCCTGGTTACCAGGGTAACTGCACTGATCTCCAGTCTGCCTACCCCACGTTGTGAATTGATCTTAGGCAGACGAGATCAAACAGGGGTTGGGGCCGTAATGCAAGCTGAGTTCCACGGGGGTGATAACACACAAATATGTATAAAAGAAAATAAAATGAAAACTCACAAAGTTCAAAGTATCAAAGAAAAAGGTAACAAACTTTTTATGTCTAGTTGTTCGGTACATAGGACTGTGTCTACCTCCCCACCCATTCTGTGGATTGTGGCACGACGCTTTCGCTAGGCAAATTTTAAAGCTTCAAGTTGTCTGCTCTCTAAGAAATTTGTGTTTCGGTGTGTCTTTGGACGAAAGTCGAAAAACTTATTTCTGTGGTCTGGTTCTAAGTCGCTCTTCAAACTACTTGTTCTTGGTTGAAGAGGAGTCCAAAATTTTGCGTGAATCTGGTCAGCTATCTTGAGGCGGTTTCAACACTGGGCGCTCTTCTCTCTGCCGTCCGGGGCTGAACTGATTTCTGTCTGGTGGGGCTTCGTTTTTATTGACGCCGTCAAAACTGGGGTGGGTCTGTCGGCGCCAGGGGTTCTTCGATAATTCTAAATACGTAACCACCCTTCTTATCTCTGGTTAGGGATTTTCCACTCTTTTCCATTTTTGGTAACTCTTTTCTCACTCCCACTCTCTCACCATGCTTCTGAGGGGCGTGAACTACCCTCCCCACTTCTTCGTATCGGCTTCTCATACTTACACTCTGGATGGGGGCGTCGACTGATTTTCTTCGTGCGTCACGTGACCACTCTCGGCCAATGAGGTCCTGGTCTGGTATCTTTCCTCCTCCTTCGTGCGTCATGTGGTCTACTTGGCCAATGAGGTCCTGGTCGGGTATTTTTCCTCCTCCTTCGTGCGTCATGTGATCCACTTGGCCAATGATTTCTTAGTCGGGCGTGAACAACCCGTGGCTTTGTTTTGGAAAAGAAATACCTTGCTTAACTAAAAAAAAATTAATTAAATCGCCGTTATCATGAGCGGTTGATGTGACAACTCTCGGTTTCAACACGTGGCGTTTGTCAAGCAGTTTATCGCCAATTCACTGGACAGCTGGATTATCTGACATGGTCTAAGAAAGTAATTTCCTCCAAGTTTCCAGCCAATTTGGCGTCTCCAAAGCAGAAATAAAAATATGTCAGTTTCCTTCGGCTCATGTGTTGATAACAAAATTTTTATTATCGCAGGGCAAAAGTCTATTCTGTCAAAAGAAAAACTTAGCCAGTGAAAACTACTTGTGTGGGATTTTAATTTTCCACACCCAGTCAAGACTGCAAGCTACATCTGCGTTTTGTTCATTATCAAAATCTAACGTTTTCAAAATGGATTTCTTCTTTTGGTGACATCTATTGATAACACAATTCCATTTTTCGCGGATAAGCGGAAATCGGTCAACGCTTGTTCGTAGGTGACCTAGATATTTTCGACATTTGATACCTATCAACAATAACTCTTTTATTCCTTATTCCCGTCTCTTAAGCTGTGTGTGTGTGTGTGTTCGCCTATGACCCGTCTCGTATTACTTTTTCCTCTCCTTCTTCTTCGTTTTCTCTTTCTTTCTTCCAAATCGCCTGAATGCATGGCGGTTCAATCCTTTCGCAAAAAAAAGAAAGAATTATTCTTAAAACCTAAAATATTTTTCGGCCTTAAATAATCCTCAAATGGTTGATAAACCGTAAAAAAGCAAATCATATATCTATAAATATTTCTTTCAAATCATCAGGATGCATGGTGCCACACTCATTTACAGTAGCGTCCAAAACTAATATTTGTTAGAAATAACAACTGTGAAAAGCTGAAATTTTGACAACTGGTAATCGTTATCATCCCTAATAACATACTAAAATTTGAATCATTTGCAAAGGATAGAAAAAGAATTATAACACTTATTTATTTATTTTCAAATTTGGAACGTCCAAAAGTAAGGGACAAAATTGAGGAAAAACAATGCAAACGGAAAAAAAAAACAATAAAAATACATGTACAATCAATATTTCGTAAATGAGCCCTTGCTCTCAATGACAGCTGCACATATTCGACTACAAGAACGAATCAGTTCTTGACAATCCTCGATACTAATTTTAGACCATTCTTCTTGAAGCTTCACCCACAAATCCTCCGTGTTAGTGGGATTTCTTTCCATAACTTTCACTCCTAAGGTCTTCCAAAGATTTTCTATTGGATTTAAGTCAGGACTTTGCGGTGGCCAATCCATAATTTCCAAATCTTGCTCGCTAAGGTAACTCATTACGACCTTGCCTTGTGACATGGGGCATTATCTTGCATAAAGGTAGCACTATCGAAACCTGAATTCTGTATGATTGGCACAACATGATCTTGAACAATGTTTTTATAGATCTGCGCGTTTACACGAGTTTGTAACCGGACAAGAGGCGTTGTACCTTGGCTAGAAAACATTCCAAATACCATGACGCTTCCGCCCCCAAACTTGACAGTTTTCTTTGTACACTTTGCACTTAATCTTTCACCAATACGTCTCTTTACATTGTTTTTTCCATCATTTCCAAATAAATTAAACTTGCTTTCATCACTAAAAAATACTTTTGCCCAATTTTCATATGTCCAAATTACATACCTGTTTGCAAACTCTAATCTCTTCTTCTTATTCTTCGAACTAACAAGTGGTTTCTTCCCTGGGGTTCGATTAAACAGCCCTATTTCTTGCAGTCGTCTACAAACAGTCTGTCTTGACACATTAACACATGAGGTACTATTCATAACCCTTTTAATTTCTTAAAACGGTCCTTTAATGACATACGCTGCATTATTCGATCTTCTCTTGCCGAAGTTTTGCGGGGTCTGCCGGTTTTAAAAGCACTAACTATTTTGCCAGTATCATTGTAGGATTTAACAACCCTGCCTACAACACTCTTTGAACGTTTCATTTTCTCTGAAATCTCTCTAATGATGTGCTTTTCCTTGTGTAGCTTCACAATAGCTTGTCTCACAGAGTAATCAAGTTTTTGGCGTTTCGCCATGGTGCCGGCTGGTGCAGCGTTTACAAATGACTAAGTAAGACTTATTCTTTAGAGGAAATCAAAAGATTTGAATATAGCATACTGTTTACATTGTTTTCTCAATTTTGTCCCTTACTTTTTTTTTTTTTTTTTTTTTTTTTTTTTTGGACTATCCTATTTTGAAAATAAATAAATAATTGTTATAATTCTTTTCTATCGTTTGCAAATGATTCAAATTTTAGTATGTTATTATGGATGATAATGACTACCAGTTGTCAAAATTTCAGCTTTTCACAGTTGTTATTTCTAACAAATATTAGGCTTTAAAATTTTGTCCCTTAGTTTTGGACGTTACTGTATTTCCAATTCTGGGTGTGATAAACTATATCCAGAAGCAAGGCCTATGATCGAGCGATTGGAGGCTTTGAGAAGCGTGGCACCACCTATTTATTGCTGCTGTTCCCAGGTCCACCCTGATCCGGGGTGGTAGCAACTATTAAGGTCCCAGCTATTAGCAAATAGTTTAACCCCGACGAAAAACAAAACATCAGGAAAGTATACAAATATATTTATAGTAAAATGAGTTTCTCCTTTGTTTTTTTTTCTTTCATGCCCATATTTTTCTACCGTCTTTTTTTCTTTCAGTGAATTTTCTATCCTCATAAACGGAATTTGCAAAATTTAATAACTCAGTTTTATATTCCTTCGAAGATTGCGATAATGAATTTCACATTTAAGTGCTTTTTAGTCAATTCTCCCCAACCAAAGCGACCAGACGAGACACACCTCTACTCCAGTTAAAAAGATCAGGAATGATTTTGAAGAGGGTGATAGAAGTTACTGCTTATATTTTATTTCAGTTTTTGTATCTCTTCTTTTGTTGCTGTGGGATTTTTTAGTGCAGTGTTTGTCTGTTTTTTTTTGGGGGGGGGCTGCCGTGAGATACTATTTTTATTGCGGTTTTTGTCTCTTTTCTTTGGTTGCCGTGAGATATTTTTTTTACACACTCGACATTTCCTTGTTTTTGGCTTCATTTTTTCCTTACATTATTTTATCTTCGAAAATTTACTCACAGATGAAAAAATGTCGTTCTAATGAGGGATGCTGAGAATGCTTTGAACATAACATGTGAACAATAAGGATCTTTTAATGAAAAAATAACAAGAGATTTAATTTTACAATCAAAAAGTGAAAGCTGACATTCTTGGCACATTAGGGGGAAAACGGGCTTGGAAACCATAACACTTACATGATATATTGAAGCCCGAATGGACAGAGAAAAACAGTCCGTACCTTAATTAATTTTGTGAGAATTATGGCAGAACAGATGATCGTAAAATGTAAAAGTTACTTAAATCAAAGAAAAAAAATCAGGAAATTGTAAATTGGAAGGATCACCTGCTTTTCAGGACGTAGGCGATCATGGCTCTCCACAATTGCCTGTCCTTTGTAGCTCTTAATAAATTTTGCTTTTTTTTATAATCTTGTTCCTTCATTTATTACTACAAGCTCATGGGTTAGAGTTAGAGGTTTTTTTCTGTTTCTCTTGCCTTCAATCTGTCATATGAGTGTCAAATTTTTCAAGCCCTTTTTCCTCCATGAGATTTCAACTCTCACTTCTTGATGTTAAGTATAAGTGCTATTTTTGTTTCCAATTTGCTAAAATTTCGACTTTGCTCACAGGTTCAGTCCATGGTATTTTCAGCATCTTTCTGTAGAACCACGTATCTGTTGCTTCAAGTTTCTTCTTCATCTGTGAAGAGTTTGTGAATCATTCAATAGAAAAAATGAGGATTAATATTTCATAAAATTTTCAGTACTCATATCCGCCTTTTCTTTTTTCCGCTTTTGTTCATTTTTCAAATGTTTTATTCATTCATTCGTTCTATTCTTTTTTTTTCTTGCATTTAATTGTTTGTTTTTTTACTCTTTCCATTACAGCCATTCCTTCTTCAACCTTCACCATTCGACCTTATTTTGTGCCGATTCTCATATTTTGAATGCATTCTCTCCTCTTGTCTCTCACTGTTTTCTTCACATCGTCTTCCTCCCTCTTGAAGTTCTCATTTTCTTTTCTTTTGATTGTTATTTCTTTCGCTTTCTAATTATTTTTTTTCTTAAATTAATAAACACCGAATCCTTACAAGGAAATCTGTCGGAGAATTAACCTGACAAAAAAAAAAAAAATATTAATATTTTTTTCCAATTTGAACCATCCATGACGGTCACGTGTTCAACCTTGTACCCAATGGGAAATCGTCACCATCTAAATTGTCATTACCCAATGTCGGCCACACCTGTTCTCCGCATTGTCGCCTCACGCAGGTTACAAACGAAGGTCACAAATTAAAAAAAAACAAAAAACGATTACGATTGATAATAGAGGCGATAGATAGACGAATAAAATGGCGGATTTAGGAAAAAAAATCTATCGGGAGTTAAGACAACCATCTAAAAACATGGAGAGTTATTTCAAGGACTTACAGAGGAAGTTTAGCGACCTCGTGTTTCTGTTCTGGACATTGATGCGAGCGTGTTGGTTGAGTTTTTAGAAAGAAGAAAAAAACGGAGAATAAAACACCTTTTTTTAAGGAATTATTGATTTGTTTTTTTGTTTAGATTTATTTGTACATTTTGTGATATTGGGGATGATGTATTGACGAACAGTTATCTGTAGGAAAAACGGGATGGAAGAATTTAGTTCAAGTTTCGACCGAGGCTGTTTACTGTTCATTTCACTATAACACACTCAGGAATGATAAGAAACCAATTCTTACTTCAGCTGTGTGTAAAGAGAACGTGAAAAAAAAATCCACCACTGTAAATCCAGTGCAGCTAAAATAATGCAATTCTAAAAATATCAGCGGCTGTAGTTGGACGTATACCGTTTGAAAGTTCGGGTGTGTTGAGCATCGGGCCATCAATTCGGCCTCGTACATTTCCAATTTGCTATATAAGCAGTGAACAACTCACTGAATTCCTGGGTATGACGATAAATTACATCCAGTATCAAAGCCTCTGACCGTGAGATTGGAGCTTTTGAGGAACATGAAATCACCTCCTAATTGCTGTTGTTCCCAGGTTCAACTTAAGCCGGAGTGGTAACACCTGTTAGGGCCCCAGCTATGGGCAAATAGCAACAACAAAATACAATGGAAGTATAAAAATACATCTTTCGAATAAAAATATTAGTAATACATTTTTATATGAAAAATTACCAACAATTGATTTTTAAATGACCATTTTCTGTAGTTGAAAGAATACAATTTCACACAAAATATATTTAGTTGAAGCCGTAAAAATTGTATCCAAATGCAGATTTCTGCATTAAATAAATAATCGTGTGTGATATGTCGCTAAACAAAATCAACCAAGGAACCAACACGAAAGAATTCTTTCGCGACATTCCATATAATATCCCACAATTTCTTTAGAACTTAAACTGTATTTCAACAAAATTGCAACATAAAACACATACATCATCGCCTCTAGTAATTATATCTAGACAAACTTTTATATGTACAAGAGCTGAGTATCATCTACCATGTATTCAACTGTGAAATCAGAATAAGATATATCATATCTGTATTACTTCAAAGCTCCCAAGAGAATCAATTTTCGATATTAAATAACCCATACGGTGTTGATATGCCGTTAAACAAATCACCCACCCTACTCAATGAACATACCCCATATCGCTGAAATGGAGAGACATTAGGTTACACCAAGTTGAAACACCGGTTCCCGTATGATGATCAAAGTTAAACAACGTCGAGCCTAGTCAGTATCTAGATGGATGACCGCTTGGAAATATCAGGTAAGTTTGTATGTGCGGGTGGTGTAATGGATAAATAACTCGGAATTGTTAATTGAAGAGGCGGGTTTCAATTCCCGTTGGGTTTGTTGTATTCAAATACGCACAAATATCATTGAAAAACGTATGAATCCTCCTCCCCCTCCTCTTCCTCCTCCCCCTCCTCTCCCCCCTCCTCTTCCCCACCACCACAGCTGTGTGTTAATTAGTTAGACTTGTATCAGTAAATAATTATTATTTTTAAAAAATTCAATCTAAAAATATTTCAGTCAGTTATGTGCCGCGCCCGTGATACACGCTTAAGCGATCATGTGACTTTCAATACATGTTTGACGATGCAGATTTTTTTCCCACAGTAGGTTGCCATTTCTTTCTGCGATAGACCAGTTGCCACTCAAGTCTATAGAACCCGGTCTGTCCTGCTATTTACCCATAGCTGGGAGGAGAAGAAGAACATTCATACCTTTCCCAAGGGTATTAGCACATAAGAGAATGTAATGGATTCGAGTGGAAAATCAGTCAGTTATGTGCCATGCGTGATACAAGCTTAGGAGATCATGTATCTTTCAATACATGACTGACGAGGCAGATTTTTCCTACAGTAGGTCGCCATTTCTTTCTGTGGTAGACCAGTTGCCATCCAAGGCTTTAGAACCCGGTTTGTCCTGCTATTTACCCATAGCTGGGGAGAGATGAAGAGGATTCATAACTTTCCCAAGGGTATTAGTACGTAAGTGAATGTAATGGATTCGACTGGATTCGATCTCAGCTCTGCGATTCCTCAGTCCGCGCCGCTACTGGTTTTAAATAACCTGCAAAGGTTGGATAAGCCACAGAAAACGAATCAACCAAAAAATCTCTATCTATAAAAGGCAGGTGTGTGTGTGTGTGTGTGTGTGTGTGTGTGTGTGTGTGTGTGTGTGTGTGTGTGTGTGTGTAACGAATGCACGGCCACAATTTTCGACGGATTTGCACCAGAATTTACATGCACATGCTCCAAGTTAGCGGGAAAGCCAAAACCGACTTTGCATTTCCCAACTCCCATCAATAGTGGAAATAATCGATATTTTCATGCTTCTACGGCAGTTTTCATGTAGTTTGCGACCATTTTGTACTGGCCAGAGTGAGAGCCAATAGCTGACTCCCACGAATAGGCAGGAAGATTCTATTGGCCAGCGTGAGAGCCAACAGCTGACTGACACGAATGTTAACTAGCATGTGGTAAAAATTTAAATCTGCATGGCACTTTACACCAATTGGCTTATTCGCTTGCTTAAACTCAATGTTGATTCTGATTCCGCAGAACCGGTTTTGGGTGTGAAAAAGTATTTGTTGTTAACATTCTTTTTTCATTCGGTTTTTCCAGTTACAAGTCCTTTTTAAAAGCTGATCGTTTTGTGTTCATTTTGTTTAGTTCTTTTTTCGTAACAGATTTAATGTTTAGTATGGAGCTTAGAAAAAATTCGCAGTGTGAGATAGGCAAGAAGTAAGGCGACATCAGCACGGCAAAGGGTACTCCTTTAAAGGCAAGGAAGGTCAAAAATATTTTAAGTCAAGTGATAACGATTGCTGTATGAGTCGTACGATTTTTGAATCAAGCACGGGCAACGCCGGGCCATGCCGCTAGTCTATAATAACAAGAGCCAGATCAGGCCGAAAATTAGAGTAATGTTACCATATATGGGCAGGAACCGCCAACTCTTCATTTTCCAGATTTGATAGAATCTAAAACGTTTCTGCATACTTGTCGCTTATACATTATTTCCTGCTATACAATCCCCTTCAGATAATCCAAACGCTGCAAGCTTCTCGCTGCTTCCATGGTAAAAATGTTCAAATGAGCTATATTCATTAGTTCCACGAGGTCTAACTTTCACAGCAAAGAACCTACATGCCAGGCACATTGTATTAAACCACCCTCCCCCACCTTCGAATTCCATTTGTGGGAAATAAGATCTACTCGAACACCTTCTTACCACAAACCGATTCCCAAGATGATGTTTCCTAGATCACTACATCTTAACCTGTTCATGTCTAAGGTTAACATATTTTCCCTACATACCCTCATAACCTGAGAGCCTTACATCTTCTCTGTATTCTTCTACCTTGAATGACTCTTGGGCCTTGTACAAGGTAAACATTTTAGGGATAGAAGAGTAACGAACAAAAACCAACATAATAGCAGTTTCCGTTCTTGGAAAACAACTTAGATTGTGTTATTTGAAAGCCTTTAAATTTCTTTTTACCCCACAAAACCTGGAGTGAGTTTAAACTAACCACTTCATTTTTTCTTCAAGATCTCTTCTTTTTCTTTTTTTTTTAATTTCACCCAAAATCAAGGGAATAAAGCCACTAAGACGCAAGAGGTTTCTTAGTGTGAAAGCATATGAGAAAAATAAAACATTATTAAGGAAATAGAACCATAAAAGAACATAGAATTACGAAAAGAAAAGATAAACGACTGACATTGCATTTAAATCTTTTAAAATGAAGGTTGACTGTGAAGCAAGAAGCCGGAAGAGAGTTACACAAGCGAGAAGTATGAAAGAAGAAACTATTAGCATAGAACTTACGGTTATATCTAGCCACTACAGTTGTAAAATGATGAGAACTTTACGCTAATCTAGTACTGTGCTTATATTCATTAAGTCTAGGTACCATAGAGAAAAGTTGATGAGAACAATTATCATGAAAGTATTTATAAAAAACGCACATGTAAGCTACGTTGCGGCGGTGGGAAAGCGACTGAAACCGAGATGCCAGGTCAGGGCCAATAACATTGCAGATTCTTCTAAATTATAAAGCCATATCCACGGAAGTCGGTTTCAACTGATGCCTTTTTTCCATATCTCTAATCTTTACATATATATTATGTTTAGTGAAGATTACACGGAATTATATGGGAAAAATTCTAAATTTTTATCTGAAACAAGAAAACAGCCCCTTTTAAAAAAATATGAGAGCATATGGGGAAAACCAGAGGATGTCAGTTCAAACTGACGCCAGGAAGATATAGGTTGAAGAAAAGTGATTCAACTTCAATAACAAACATAAAACTCATATTTAATCAATAGTTTTTTTTTTATTTTACCGTTTCTTGTTAATAGTCCAGACACTTGACGATTATTGTTCATTGAAAAAATAAATTGAAAGATTTAAATTATTAGATAAATCTTCAAATAATTCTTAATGATAAACTTCACAATACGTACTTCAGCAATTATCGATTTTTTTAATAGATTTATTAATTTTCCTGATGAGAAGAAATCGGTATTAAAAATAAAAAGACAAAGCCTTCAAGAATTAATTAAGAGAATTGATTCTCTTTTTATCAATTTTACTCTCTCCCTTCATCACGTAGGCGAATATGCTTAAAACATCTTCATTTTCTTTAATATCTAGGAAAATAACCACGATTTCATTCTAGAACGTGAGATATTATTATTATTTTTATTTTATTTCCTTTGATTTCTGATGTGTACACATTACTTTCCGGGTCCTGGCCAGAAACCTAAGGTCAGAAATGGCATCATGACATTTTCCACTGACCAATTAAAAAAACATACACATATTTTACATAGATAAAGACCATCGTAAGGTGTGGGCTGTACGTGTGAGAACATTTTTTTGTATTTCTTTAAGGTATGGACTTCAAGGAATACCCTCAATTAGTCTACTGGAATCTTTTCCAACCAATCTGTGGGCTCCAACTACAACAGAGATTATTGATGTTCCCATGTGCCACATTTTTGAGATTTTGATTTCAAGGTCCTTGTATTTTAATGACTTTTTGAATATCTTCAATGATATATTGCAGCCTGCAGGGACTGTTATATCAATAAGGAGGCCATTTTTTTGTTCGCGGTCTCTAATAACAATGTCTGGGTGGTTAGCTTTGATTGTGTATTGTTCTATAAAATTGTTACAGGTCCTATCTCCGTAAGCGGTTCTGGGTGGTGTTCAAACTAATTTCTTTCAGTTCCCTTTCCGTTGAATTTGTAGATTTTCCAGTGCAGATATTGGCCCACTCTGTCATGCCGAGTTTTATATTCATTGGGTGTCAATACCGTGCAACCTGATAAAAAATGACCAATTCTTGCTGGATATTTATCACAGAGCCTGCATTTTGGACTAACACAATATTTTAGTATGTATGCTTGATAATTTCTAGTTAACAAGAATTAGTGCTGTGCAGCAAGAATTAAACCTTCCGTTTCAGCTGTTAACCCTGAACTACGTAGCCACTGATAGTTACGGGGTTTGTCAGACTTGCTCTTCTTTTCTGAGAATGCCCATCTGCTTTGGCCCATTTGTTTTTATTCAGCCCTCACAGACAGAACCTATAGTTTATTTTGCTACTATGCAGCAGCAGTGATACATACAGTTCTAAATTCAGAAATATCCTTCTTCTATATTGGTTATCAACAATGAAAAGAAATTGCAATTATAACCGAAATCTAACCCATTTCTGCAAGGGAAATTAAGATGGATTCACAGCAATTTCTACTAGAGTAAATGTAGCGAAGTAGGCCGGATTTCGAACTCGGCTCGGTGATTTCTCTTCCCAGGTCTCTAACCATTGCGCCATAGCCAGGTGAACAGAGGATGGCCTGCTATAATTAAAAACTGACAACCACGAAAACAAAATAAAGAAAAAAGCCAGTAGTAGAAAAAAGGCAAAAACTCAGAAGAAACGAACAAACGACAGACACCTGTGGAAATCGTCACAAAAATTGCTTGATGTTGAAATGTCCAAAACAGAGCAGTTATGCCTCCCAATTTCTATCCTTTGGACTACTACTAGAGTTTCACTCTACCGCGATTGTCAGGCGACAGGAAGTATATATATATATATATATATATATATATTTATATATATATATATATATATATATATATATATATATAAACAAAAAATATTTCGGTTATAATTTATTTCATGGAAATATTTAAATATTCATTTCCTTAACGTTTTTTAGAAGTGAAAAAAGTTTGACCATAGTCTCTTTGCTTTTTATCATTTCTATCTTGATCTCTGACGAAGCTTTAATAAAGTGAAACGTGTTAGATTAAGATATGTTTCCTACTTGTTCTTTATCCTATCATTTCGTCGGATTCCTATCAACAACTTGATCAATATTTGATCCTCTATTCACACACACACACACACACACACACACATATATATATATATAAAGAAAGAACAGTAAGATATATAATCCGGTGTTCTTATAGATATTTTTATTTTTACAAAATAGTGCTTAATGTAAATTTACAGAGCATTTATCTGTAACCTTGGAAACGTGAATTATGATTTTAGCTGTGTCTTTAAAATCCAGTAATTTTAAAAGTTACTCGTAAATTCGCTTGAGGATGAAATGGAACTAATGTCTTTAATTTAATTACAAAATTAAATTGAGAACTTTTAGCTTCCATTTTGAAATATGGTTAGAAATGTAGCGAAAAAAAAAAAACATATTTTAAATCAATTAATTTATAATATATATATATATATATGTGTGTGTGTGTGTGTGTGTGTGTGTGTGCCTGTATCATTAAATTTGTAACCAAAAACTTAGATCAACTTTGACCCGAGATTTCAGGGATTGTTTTATACTTTTATTAACTTAGAGGCTTTTGCTTTCGTTTCGTTTGTTTTACGTCATAACAACCTCAATGGGTTATTTAATGCCGACAACATTTTTATACAATGTATAGCTATTTGTCTTGCTAGTATTTTTTTAAAAGTATTTCTGAGAAATTTTCCTTCAAAAATTATTGCTGGTAATATTTTTTCTTACAAAGTATTTCCGGTATTAAAACCTATTTTTTTACATATATTTGTGTGTTAACTATTTGCCTATAGCTGGAACCCTAACAGTGGGAACACCAGCAATTAAGAGCTTGTTCCACGCTCCTCAAAACCTCCTGATCAGAGGCCTGCTACCGGACGTAGTTTATCGTCTTACCCAGGATGGCACCGGTTTTTATTATCATATATATATATATATATATATATATATATATATATATATATATGTATATCATTCCATAAGAGTTCCAATTGAAATCAATTGACGCGATTCCTACTTGAGAAGATGGTAGCGAAATCTAGTGCCCATAGCAAATGTTAAATAAAATCTCATGCTAAACGCTTTCCTCTTATATCCATTTCTTGTAAAAATTATCGTTAATAAATAAATTAGAAATGTTTTAAATGTGGAGTTACTTTTCAGTCACTGTGTATGTATATATTTCATTGAATAATAGACATATCCACATTTAACATACCGTGCAAAACTCCTCCAGCAGGAAAAAAATTATACACTGAATTAGAAAATTAGAAATGAAAAAAAATTTATACACTGAATTAGAATTATTAATGACTTTACAAATTATATCGTTGATGAGAACATTAGACGAGACATTACAAGTATTAACATAAATAAACAAGAACATAACTTCATAAATAAACCTAATGTATATAATATATATATATATATATATATATATATATATATATATAAAGTGAACATTGAAGTCAACACTCAGAGGTGACAGGCTATTTCATGCTAGACGCAATCGTCAGGCCGCTTGCCGATTGCGTCTAGCATGAAACAGCCTGTCGCCTGTGAGTGTTAACTTCAATGTTCACTTTTTATATTTATATTTACACTCTAACTCTGATATTGAGCACTTCATCCCATAAATATACCACACCTTAAAACTATATATATATATATATATATATATATATATATATATATATATATATATATATTGTGTGTATTTAGGCAGCATATTTCCATTTATACACGTTTCATTAAATAATATAGACAAGTGTTGTCTATTTATTTTATGTAAAAATTTTCGTATCTTCTGATAAGTTTGATAACATTATCATTAACCGAAAAAAGAAATTCACAATATTTATCCATTATTTTTTAATATAATCTAAGCTTTTCGGCTTACTCAAGCCATTATCAAAGATGTAATTAAAAACATATCAAACAATATACGGACATGACAGTGATGATAGTCTGTCATTGTTTAGTTTACATAGTGGATCACTAAGCAACGATAAACACGCGCATATAAGATGCTAGAAGGAAAAATCGCACCGCATCTCATGACGTCACACATGACTACACGAGAGTGAATTGGAGAATGAAATAAGAAAACCGTTGGTATAAACCAATGGCTTCTGTTACCAATTATAGAAATTATAGACATTTAAGAATATTTGTAGAGATTCCATAGTTGATTTTGTTTAGGTTGGGTTTTTAACTGTTTGATGTATAATGCTTCAAGTATTTTTAGTTTTTTTTGTCTATTGTTTTCATGTCGAAGTATAGTTGTGTTTTTCGACAAGTATTTTACGGAATTGTGTGTGCGGGCAGACATGTTGTTTTAAATGCCTAAAATGTTAGAGTTTTCATTAAAATGTAGTGTCAAGCGTCGTGAAAGCGAGTTTGTGGTGTGACCAACATAAATATTATTTAATTCGTTGGAGATACACACTCTCCCAAAGGGCACTTGAATTTATAAACTATGTTGGCTTTTGCAAATCGCTAACCGGGGGAGAAGAATCATTGCGAAGTATTAAGTTGGATATACTAGATTTAGTGTAGTATATGATTAATTTAATTTTTTTGCTAGGATCTGTAGTTGATATATTAGAATTTAAAATTAAACAACTTTAACAGGAAAAAACTGAAAATTGACACACAAGAACTACGTAACCACCCTGACATTATTAAAAAAAAAAGCTGATAAGACCAACATTTTTGTCATCCTAAACAAATTGGATTACAACAAAAAACTAGACTACATACTCCATGATCATAAAAGTTTAAAAAAACTTAACAAGAACCCGACCAACCAACTAAAATCAAAGCTTAATAAACTTATTAATGCTAATAATGCTGAACAGAACTCTTTAAAACTCCCTAAAATTGTTGGTGATTATAGACCTGGCTACATATATGGCACTATAAAAACACATAAACCTAACTATCCTCTCCGTCCTATCATATCGCAAATTCCAACTCCTGTATATCATCTAACAAAATACATCAACCAACTTATTACTCCCTATCTTCCTAGTAAATATAGTGTTAAGTCAACATTAGAAGTAATCCAAATCCTAAAAAGTGAAAAACCTGACAATGAAATCATGGCTTCACTTGATGTTGAAAACTTATTTACCAATGTGCCTGTTAGTGAAACTATTGACATAATCATAAGAAATATATACAGTAACTCATCTTTACCCCCACTTAAAATTAATCCTAATATATTAAGAAAACTACTATTAACTTGTACTACTGAAATTCCTTTCTTCGATCATAATAACAAATATATATATACAACGTGATGGTGTCTCCATGGGTTCAGTATTGGGCCGACATTTAGCAATTTCTACATGTCGAACCTCGAAAATAAGTTATTTACAGATTTTAAAAACCATCAATCTACCTAAGATACGTTGATGATATTCTTATGTTAGTTAAAAATACAGATGAAATAATTCAACTTCAAAAACGGTTCCAAAATAATTCTGTCCTTAAATTCACATATGAACTCAATACTAATAATAAAATCCCCTTCCTTGACATATTGATAAACACAAATAATAACAAATTTACTATTTCGCCATACAAAAAACCTACAAGCATAAATTCATGTACACTTAACTACAAGAGCGAATGCCCATATTACTACAAAATAGCAATTATAAAGAATCTAATACATCGTGCAGAAACTAATTCATCCACCAAACAGATTTTTTACAGTGAACTAAAAGAATATAAAACAGACACTTATTAATAATAGCTTTCCAAACTATATAGTTGATGAACAAATAAGATGCTTTCTTAGAAATCTCAATAATAAACAAATTGTACATAATACTGCTTCTACTGATCTCAAATATATTAATCTCCTATATCGTAATCAAATGCATACTAATTACAAAACAAGATGAACACATACTAAAAAAAATTTAGTAAATTCTAATATATCAACTACAGATCCTAGCAAAAAATTAAATTAATCATATACTACACTAAATCTAGTATATCCAACTTAATACTTCATAATGATTCTTCTCCCCGGTTGGTGATTTGCAAAAAAACAACATAGTTTATAAATTCAAGTGCCCTTTGGGAGAATGTATCTCCAACGAATTAAATAATATTTATGTTGGTCACACCACAAACTCGCTTTCACGACGCTTGACACTACATTTTAATGAAAACTCTAACATTTTTAGGCATTTAAAACAACATGCCTGCCCGCACACACAATTCCGTAAAATACTTGTCGAAAACACAACTATACTTCGACATGAAAACAATAGACAAAAACTAAAAATACTTGAAGCATTATACATCAAACAGTTAAAACCCAACCTAAACAAAATCAACTATGGAATCTCTACAAATATTCTTAAATGTCTATAATTTCTATAATTGGTAACAGAAGCCATTGGTTTATACCAACGGTTTTCCTTATTTCATTCTCCAATTCACTCTCGTGTAGTCATGTGTGACGTCATGAGATGCGGTGCGATTTTCGCTTCTAGCGTCTTATATGCGCGTGTTTATCGTTGCTTAGTGATCCACTATGTAAACTAAACAATGACAGACTATCATCACTGTCATGTCCGTATATTGTTTGATATGTTTGTAATTACATCTTTGATAATGGCTTGAGTAAAGAAAGCTTAGATTATATTAAAAATAATGGATAAATATTGTGAATTTCTTTTTTCGGTTAATGATAATGTTATCAAACTTATCAGAAGATACGAAAAATTTTACATAAAATAAATAGACAACACTTGTCTATATTATTTAATGAAACGGGTATATATATATATATATATATATATATATATATATATATATATATATATATATATATATATATATCGATATATAGATAGATAGATAGATAGATATAGAGAGACATTCAACTATATTTGTCGATGACTGGTGAAAGATCTTGCATCTAAGATTGTCTACAGTTCTTTTCTTGACCTTATCTAAAACCGGAAGTTACACACTGGAGGCCTTCCAATGAATGGCACGAATCTCCCGCTGAAGACATCTCCCGGCAAATTCGAGACTAGTGCCTTTAAAGCAGCTCAGGAGTTTCCATACACCACAATGTTGACTTCGTCGAATATGCCAGAACTACACACACACACACACACACACACATATACATATATATATATATATATATATATATATATATATATATATATATATATATATAAATTTACTTCACTCTTCGGTTGAGTAAATATTCCTCGATTTGGCATCATACAAACATAAAATAGAATTTAGAGTGTACAGAAATCTTCATTTTTTATTGCACTTCGTTTATTAAATATTAGTCATTTACAGGATTCAAAATTGGTATGAATTAATCTGATGTTATATTTTACTTCTAATTATCAAATATACAAAGTTAATATTTTGTGTTTGTGTCCGCTTGACACTAAAAAAATTAAAAGTATAAAGTTGGATGCAATCATATATTACCTTAAACTGACCATCATATAGATGCAAAATGTTTTATGCCCATTTCAACTAAGCGTCTTTAATATCGTCATTCACAGACATACTGTTTCGCACCTCATCAGTGTGGCTAGACATCCGATTGCCTTAAGCCGGGATCGAAATTCGACTGATTTCGAATCAGTTGGAGATTCTACCCCTAATCTCTTGGTGCACGGCATGGATGAAAGTGAATTTAGACGTATTTATTTTTAGACAAACACGCCGGTGAATGGAGAACTCGATTCGTCTTAACGAATAGTCATGCACCAGCAGAAGAAACAGTACTGTTTACAAATTCACTTATCTCCCCGAGAGCTCAGCCGAAATAATATTTTTAGGAGCATGGATATATATATATATTGTCATATTGACTGTTTCGCTGTTTCACAGCTCATCAGATACACACACACATACAAATTTATTTTATCTTTTATAAATATTTAATAAATATATTTTTTAAATATATTTTATATATAAATATGGATTATAGTTATATATTACTTATCTATTTATTTATATATTTATTTCAGATATTATGGAATATATATTTTTTATACATAATTATATACCTATATTTTTATAAATATATTTTATAAATATATTTTATATATAAAGATAGATTATATATATATATATATATATATATATATATATATATATTATGCATATTATATATCTAAATTATATATATATATAAATTATATATATATATATATATATATATATTTCAGAAGTTATGGATTATATATATTTTATACATAATTATATGATTATATTTTTATAAATATATTCTATAAATTTATTTATTCATAAATAATTAAATAAAACTTTAAATTAAAATATTCATAAAACTGTAAATTTAATTTTTTAATTGATTACGTAAAAGGTAAACTAATACAATAAACTAATATACTAAACGTATCATGTAAATATCAGGTATATACAACAATATATAGATATGTGTAGGCATTTAATACCTTCTGCTCCTACCCCCCCCCAATGGAATGTGGGGATTAACTTAATCGGTTAACTTCTCTTAATGCACGTTTTAATCATTACACGTGACAAAATTATTATTTGAAAAGTAATTTCATTTAAATAACACATTTTGGAAATTTCACTTCTCAGGTTCCGTATATTTTGATTTTATACTTACTAATATTCGAAGTAGAATTATTTTGAAATTAAATGATTATTATTATTTTATTTCCTTTGATTTCTGATGTGTACTGATTTCTTTCCGGGTCCTGCCCAGGAACCTAATGTTATAAATGGAATCATGTCATTTTCCACTGGAAAAAAAAATTAACATAGACAAAGCCCTTCGTAAGGTGTGGGCTGTACTCGTGAGAACATTTTTTTGTATTTCTTTATGGTATGGGCTTCCAGGAATCCCTTCAATTAGTCTACTGAAATCCGAGAGCTTCAACTACAACGGGGATTGTTGATGTTCCCATGTGCCACATTTTTGAGATTTCGATTTCAAGGTTCTTGTATTTTGACAGCTTTTTGAAGATCTTCAAAGATATATTGCAGTCTGCAGGGACTGCCATATCAATAAGGAGACAATTTTATTATTATTATTATTATTATTATTATTATTATTATTATTATTACAAAGAGAACAGCAGAAAGGAAATAAGAAATGCAAGTTAGATCTTACGCAGCAAATTTTCAATATAGAAGACTTTTCTAAATTAATATAAAGAAAGAAAAAACGTCAAAATATCCATTGAACTCAGCAACTCAGAAAACATCAATGCGTAAAGAAAAATAACATTATTTAATATTTGAAACAGACAATGAAGTTCAAGTTCAAGCGAGTTCTTCTTGCATCTTTCATCAAGTGATGCAAATGCAATACATAATTAGTTATATATATATATATATATATATATATATATATATATATATATATATATATATATATAAGTGTGTGCGTGTGTGTGAGCGCGCGCGTGTGTGTGTGTGTGTGTAAAACTCAGAGCATATTCGTTAAAGGACAATATGGATAAAATAAAGACAAAAGGAAAACTTAGCCGAAACGCGTTGGCTAAGATTTACTTTTTGTTTTATATCTATATATATATATATATATATATATATATATATATATATGTGTGTGTGTGTGTGTGTGTGTGTGTGTGTGTGTTGGGGGCAGCAGATTGTTATTCAAATGTATACTATTAAATATAACAGACAACGAATGTCTAATATGTTTGATATTTAGCCGTTCTGTGTCTACGTTATCATAGTTCAAATAAACAACATTTCTTAGAAAATCGTACCCAAACAGTTTTTCTCGTACCTAAATAATTTCAATTTCCTCCATCATCTTCAGGTTTGAATTAAAAAGACAATCTTATTGTAATAGTGATTGTTGTGATGGTGCTTTGTAAAAAAAAAAAAAGCGTGAACGGGATCTATTATAATTATATTAATGATTTTAATTTATCCGTTCTAGCTATCAAATTTTTGGAAAACAAGCGTCCCAATCGAAGGGAGCTGACTAGAAATTGTTAGAAATGTAAAATGACATTAAATTTTTATTAAATGCACTTCACTAACTTTCTGTTACATTTACAATAAATTTTGATGAGTGTTGCCTTTTATATAGAGGGCCTTCAGAATTTTAAGTTTTTGTTTGTTATCTTTGCGGTGTAGTATATACACAGAGCAATTGTAAAGTTACTTTTATGTGTGAATGGTCAGCTATGGTGTGCGTCGTAGTGTAATGGATATCGACTCGGTGTGAAAACCCGAATAGCTGAGTTCGAATTCTAGTCGAGTTCGTTTACGCACAAATACCCTTGAGAAAGATATGAATCCATCTCTTCTTCATTCTTTTCTTCTGGTTGAATAGCTGGACAGATTGGATTCTTTAGCCTTGGTTGTCAACCAGTCTACCGGAAAAAGAAATGGTAACCTACTGCTGGAAGAAAATCTAGTAATATATCAAAAGATACAAGATCGCCCATGCGTGTATCACGTATGACACTTAACTGACTGACTGTCCAGTCAGGCTCCTATTTTAACACCATGTGACGTTTTTCTTTCGGGTTCGTCAAAAGAAGCAAGTCTACTGTATCAAATTAAGATATAAGCATAGTCAATACCTATATGGGTGAGCGTTTGGGAATATCAAATTTTGTAAGCTTGGAAGAGGAGAGCGGAGTTCCAATTCCAGTCGGGCTCATTATATTGCCTTACGCACAAATACTCATGGGAAAAGTAGGAATCCAACTTTTCTCCCTCCAGCTATACGTTGATTAGTAAGACTTTTATCAGTAGATCATTATTATCTCAAAAAATTCTTACAGTGTTCTGCCTGTAAAATAACCTGCTCAAGGTAGATAAGCCGTAAAAAATCCTTTTTGGTAACTTAACGGAAATTATGAATTCAAATATTCTATATATGAACATTCATGTACCAAAAATATGCGTACAAAAATTCGACGGTCGATTAACAAATCCACAACCTACAACGCAGTTATTTCGTTCAGAGATCTTCATATTATACTAACCAGAAAAATAATACCGAAAGACATTATGTTAAAAAAATCCATTGTGCATCAAATAAATGTTTTTTTGTTATTTTTTGTTACATAAAATGGCGTCTTATATATGCACAGACACGGTGGATCTATGCGGGATGTTGTCTGCTGGCTAACGAGAAGACAACATATATGTATATATGTATGTATAAAGGTTTAGCGAAAGGTTTGATAGAATATACTCAGATCGTTTGTCAACATCTGTGCCGATGATACGCCGATATACGGGTGCAAAAAACGCTTAACGATCAAAGATTGGCAGCTGATCACTTATCCGACTAGCTTTAACTTCTCAGTGGAGGGAAAACATTTTGTTTACATTCAATGACTCAACAACCAAACTAGTTGCATTCCATCATCACCGACTGGACATCGAACTACCGCCAGTGACAATGAACGGATATCTTCTCAAGGAGCCTCCCTGTCTTGAGAGGATATTATACCTTAAATTGATATAGTAAATAAATACTGTCGTCCAGTAACTGCTCTATAGAGACTTCCTTATTTTACCATATGATGGTCCTCTGATTATTGAATTGATCGACGATTTACGATTACGACTGCGTTTCTAAAACTCTTGGCGATCAGGGCTTGGCAGCTGATCTCTCAACCAATCTAGCACTAACTTGTCATTGGATGGAAAACTGGTTGGTTTCATTCAATGCCTCGACAACCAAACTAGTTATATTCCATCATCCCCGATCAGACTCCAAACTACCGCCAGTCACGATGAACGGATGTCCCCTCGAGGAGCCTCCATGCCTTGACAGACTATTGGACCTTAAATTCACACCTGAGCTCAAGTGGAACTCGTACATACGAAAATCGCTCGGATCCCTGATTTCTCTATCCTCTACGTTTATAAGAGCCAGTTCAGGCTCTTATAAACGTATATATTAAAATATGTTTCATATTTGGGCGGGTTTCACCAGTCCTCACTTTCCAGTCTTGATAGAGTCCAAAAGCGTCTCTAAGTTCTTGTGGGTGACAAATTATTCCCCCCGCCCTAAATTTTCTCTCAGGCGGGATGTGACAAACCACGCACTGTCCTATAGCTACTTCCATGGAAAATGCTCAGATGAACTATATACATTAGTTCCGTCAGTTTTAACATTTACGGCTAGGACCCGCCATATCACTTCCATTCAGGCAAACCACTGATATCCCCTCCATATACGTTAAGAATTAAGTTCCACTCGAACAGGTTCTTCTCGCGAACCACTGCTCGGTGGAACCGACTCCTAAGAGAATGTTTCTCCGATCACTACAATCTTAAACTGTTCAAGCCTACAGGTAATCGTTATCTTCCTTTCATATCCGCATAAACTGCCTCTTGGTTCTACCTCAAGTGGCTCCCGCGACTTGTACGGCGTTATAATTACTGTAAAAATATATTATTCCGTTAAATTTTTCTTAAATCGCTTCTAAAGATGAGACGGAATTTTTGTTTATCATTGTAAGCATTTATTTTGGGTGACGCGGTCAAATCATGTTGAAATTACAATGCATTGTTTCTCGATAGTGTTTCTAGCTGGCTGGTTTCGGGTAGGCTGTTTAAGACAACTACTGCGCAGTTATTTGTCGCCTGAAGAATCAGTAGATATAGCTTAAATTAAGCATTGGACTCTTGATAATTCTTCGAATTCTTCATCGACCACACTTTATTTGAGCTAAAATCGTCGGAAGATAAACGAAAACGCTAACCTAAATGTTTGGGTCCATACAAACGCACTGACTTAATCGTTCGGATCATGCTCACCCAAGGTTATCTAACGCGAGGATCCGGTAGACCAATTGAGGTTTCTCTTGGGTAACATGGGCATTTAAATGTTTAGAAGGCATGGGAGATTAGAGGTTAATCAAATTGTGCGGAAAAAGGAAGCGGTCTGAGGAAAAATCGGGAAAAAAATAAAAGAACTCGAATCCCATGGAGAAATGAGAGGTAATTCTTTCTACAGATCGTGGCAATAATGTTTTACAGGCAAAGAGGGAAGGGAGACGAAGAAAAAAAAACGAAAAAGATGCAACAGCCGTAGTAAAGAAAGAGAAAAAGAGTTGTAGAGAACTAACGAGGCAGATCATGGGAAAGAAGGAAAAGAAAGAAAAGAAGAAAGAAAGGGAAAAAGAAAGAATACAGTACGAAAAAAGAAAGAAACAAAAACGATAAAGAAAAGAAAAAGATAAAACGATGGATAAACACATGAAGAAACGAATTAAATATAAAGACATTGTTAAATAAAAAAAGAAAAGTGATGGAAAGAAGGAAAAAACTGAAACCTGAAGAATGAATGACTGATGCTAGAAGAAAAAGAAGGAAATAAGGCAGGAAATGAACGATGAAAGAAAGGAAAATGAAAGAAAGAATCCAGAACAAGAATATTAAAAATATTGAAAAATAAAGGAAAATACGTGAAGAAAGAAAGAATAAATATAGTAAAGAAAAACAGGTGAAAAGAAAGAAATTTTTTTCAGAAACAAGGTATTACAGAAATAAAGAATAAAATATTGGAGAAAGAAAGAAAATGAACGATGAAATAAAGAAAAAAGAAAAACAGAATCCAGAAAAAGATTATTAAAAAATATTGAAAAACGAAAGAAAATACAAGAAAGGAAGAAAGAATGAATATAGTGAGGAAACACAGGTTAAAAGAAAGAAAGAAAGAAAGAATTTTTTAGAAAAAAAACAAGGTGTAAGAGAATAAACTATTGAAGAAAGAAGGAAAGAAAGAAAGAAAGAAAGAAAAGAAAGAAAGAAAGAAAGAAAGAAAGAAAAAAAAAAAAAAAAGGTGAGGAAATAAAAAGAAAACAGGATGAAAGAAAGAAAGAAAGAAAGAAAGAAAGAAAGAAAGAAAAGAAAAAAAAGAAAGAAAGAAAGAAAGAAAGGAAGGTTGGGAGAAAGAAAGAAAGAAAGAAAAAAAAAAGAAAAGAAAGAAAGAAAGAAAGAAAAAAGAAATGGTGAGGAAATAAAAAAGAAAACAGGGTGAAAGAAAGAAAGAAAGAAAGAAAGAAAGAAAGAAAGAAAGAAAGAAAGGAAGGTTGGGAGAAAGAAAGAAAGAAAGAAAGAAAGAAAGAAAGAAAGAATCAAAATCAACGATGAAATAAAGAAAAAGAAAGAATTAATCCAGGACAAGGATATTAAAAAGATATTTAAAAAAGAAGTAAACTACATGAAGAAAGGAAGAAAGAATAACTATAGTAAAGAAACACAAGTGAAAATAAAGAAAGAAAAGTGTAAGAAAAATGAATGAATGAATAGAGAAAGAAGAAAGAGAAAAGAAATGAATGAAAGAGAAATGGTGAAGAAATAAAAGAGGAATATGTAAAATATATAAAGGTTGAAAAAAAATTATATACAACCAATTATTAACGAGCGGTCCCGTTCATCTGTTCGATCTATTGATGATGGTTGATTGACGAGCCGATGACAGCTACTACTGATGACCATAAATGATATAATTTTTAAGTCTGAGTTTTTAAAAAAATTATTCTATTTGAGTATGACACACACTAATGGAAATACAATACATAAAATAAAATTATTTAGTGAAATAGTAAATGAAAAAAAAGAAAAAATAATTTAAAATTTAAAGTTTACACTTTTAAAGCTGAACGAAAAATACAATCTGTAAGAAACGAAATGTTTTGAAAAGGCCACGTAAAGGGATAAAACCCTTAGATCACGTGACCTTGTTATAATAATGGCAATTTCTGTATATCATACATGGAAATAAGGAATGTATTAAGTAAAAAAATACAACATAAAAAATTATTTTTAAAAAACTAGCTCAACTAAATTTATTAAACTTAGCAATTTTGGATTCGTAAATTTTTTTCTACTTAATTACTACATAATATTGAGGAGCCCTCCTAATACAGAGATTTACACGATGTTAAACTATTATAAATTATTATAATTAAAATTTCTTAAAAAAAGAAAAAATTCTTGTAAAAATTAATTATTCATCAGAAAGAAATTATTTGACAATAATGTCCTTAATATTACTTATTTACAAAAGCAATTAAAAGCTTTTCTAATTAAGTAATATCATAGTTTTATTGGATTTATTATTTTCAATTCAGACAAGATTTTTCAGTTAAATAAGCTCAAATTTGTAAAAAGAAAAGTAGGTTATTTACCATCTCCAAAGACTCCTTCTTTTAACAAAAAAAATAAAATTGAGGAGCCAAAAGGTTTTGGGCGAAATTTCATGAAATTAATTAAGTGGGGGGTAGCATATTTAAAAAAAAATATTTTTTACCAAAATTTTCTAAAACCAAAATATTTAAAAAATAATTTCATTCATTTGTAAATAAGTCCTGAAAATTTAATTAAGATCGGGCAATTATTTTATTTTTACAAGAATTTTCAAATCAATATGTTTTCAACGGGAAAAAAACGCAAAAAAAAACAATGTTATTTTAAACGTCACCGCGATGATATAAACAAAAGACGACTTTAACCAAAATTTCGAACGTGTTAGAAAATATTAAAAAATTTCAAAAAATAATTAAAAAATACTTTTTTCTTTCATCTTAATAATAACATAAGCATTTTGACGATAATACTTTTTTTTTCTTTATGTTTGTGGCATTTTTCATTTATGTGGCACCATTTACGAGGCAGAGAAAGGAAAAGAAAGAAAAGAAGGCAGAAAGAAAGGCGAGACGAATCAGGGTGATCAGCAGAACACACACACGGCTAAGAGACAATGAATATATTGATAAGTAACCATGGCGAAAGGGTGTCATTACAATGACAGAGAAATTCTGGGTAAAAAGAAAGGGAAAGAAAGAAAGAAACAGATGTGTTTTGATAACGGCTGTGTTATCTAGGAGTACGTAAACAAAACGGCTGCTCGACTGGCCAACGAAAAATTCAATTGAAAACGTTAATTTTGATAATTGACAAAACACAGGTGTAACTACAGGACTTTGGGTAGATATGAAAAATTAAAAACCCACAAGCCGTGTCCGCTGACCGAATTTTTTCGACGAAACAACTCTGGCCTGCGATAATAAAATTATGTTATCAGAAATATGTACCGAAGGAAAATGAATGGGGACCCAGAAGTGTTTTTTCTTCTTCCTTGGAGGCGACAGACTGACTGAAATTTTAGAGATATTTCTTTTTTGAGGCCGTGATAAGAAGACCACCCATTTTGATAATTAGCGATAAAATACCTGACAAAAACCACGTGTAGAACAAGAGTTGTCATATTGTCCGTTTGCGGCTAGAAAAATGATAACGGCGATTAAAGCGGAAGAAAAGGGAAAGAGAAGAGATAATTTTTTTTAGTTAAGCAAGATAATTTTTTTCCCCGAAACAAAGCCACGAATTGTTCACGCTCGACTAAGACATCATTGGTCAAGTGGTGATCACGTGACGCACGAAGGAGGAGGAAAGATACCCGACTGAGACCTCATTGGCCGAGTGGTGATCACGTGACGCACGAAGAAGGCTCTCGACGCCACATCCAGAGTATAAGTATGAGAAGCTGCTACGAGGAAGTGGGGAGGGCAGTTCACGCCCCTCTGAAGTATGGTGAGAAAGGTTGGAAAAAATACCAAAAAAAAAGTGGAAAATCCCTAACCAGAAATAAAAGAGGTGGATATGTATTTAGAATTATCGAGGAACAGACCCCCCGACGCCGACAGACCCACCCCGGTTTTGGTCGGCGTCAATAAAAAGCGAGGCCCCAACAGGCAGAAATCAGAGAGTTTAGGCTCCAGCGGAGAGTTGAGTTTACATAGTTGAAGCCGCCTCGCAGATAGCTGACCAAGATTCACGCAAAATTCGGACTCCTCTTCAACCCAAGAACAATTATTTTGAAGAGCGACTTAGAATCAGACCACCGAAATAAGTTTTTTTTCGACTTTCGTCCAAAGACACACCGAAACGCCAATTTCTTAGAGAGCAAACAACTTGAAGCGTTAAAAACTTGCCTAACGGAAAACGACGTGTCACAATCCACAGAACGGGTCGGGAGATAGATGCAGTCTTATGTATCGAACAACTAGACATAAAGTTTGTTACCTTTTTCTTTGATACTTTGAACTTTTTGAGTTTTCATTTTATTTTCTTTTATGCATATTTGTGTGGTATCACCCCCGTTGAACTCAGTTTGCATTACGGCCCCAACCAGTGTTTGATCTCGTCTGTCTAAGATCAATTCACAACGTGGGTAGGCAGACTGGAGATCAATGAAGTTACCTTGGTAACCAGGCGTTGGAAGCGAGTTGGGAACGACGAGGCTGATATCAAATCTAACCAGATTCCCACCCGAATCACCAAAAGGTTAGAACGTCACATTTGGGTGCCGCGACCGATACCAAGCCAGTTGGTCGTCACAGGACGAGACAGCACGACTGGCGCGACAGGCGAACGTCACGTTTGGAGCAGCGACACCCGAACGGAGCAGCGAGGACCGAACAGCTGGCGCGGCGGAGAGGACGTCACAATTGGTGCTGTTTGGGGACGTCACAACTGGCGGCGTGGTAGATCAGGATAGAACGTCACAGTCGGCGCTGCGACCGGGGGACGACGTCACATTTACGCTATGCTGTTTTTCCGCGAAAACAGTGGACATGCTTAGTTGAAAGTTATCTAAAAATGAAACAATGAACATAAAAAGCACATGGAGGAACAGATACTTTCTTGACATAATGATTACACTGTACACAAGGCTCAAAAGCTACACAGGGTAGAGAGTTAAACTGTATGAGGGAAGAGGCACAGTTAATGAGGATATATGGGAAAGATAACTGTTAATCCTAGATAGAATAGCGAGAAGCTTACAATGTTTCCTCTGTGGAAAGTGATTGTAAAGCAGAAAATAACTGATCGTCCACAAGAGGCGCTTTTGAACTTTATCGAAACTGGAAAAAAAATCAAGTCAGGTTGGCTCCATCCCATACATGCTAACAGCAATATCTTCCCAGTTTGATCCGGGTCTTGTAAAGGCATAAGCTAGCAGAAGACTAGTAGTTACTGGAATGGTACAGAGAACCGAACAATTGCCAGCATCTTTAGCGCTGGAGTGAGTTTGTCCCAATGAGCGCCCATGACACAGAGTCTCCCTATATTCCTCGCGATAGACGAAAATTCAGGGTCCGTTCGATGATGATGGAACGTCTCTTCTTTGGCTTTGCTAACATTGAATATGACTAGGCCATTTTCCCCACTGCCTCTGAGATGTTAGAGCTAGGTCAGAGGAGATTTTATCTACTAGGCTGTGATTCTCTAGAATTCTGGAGGTTCATCGATATACTGTTTTATCATCAATATAGATATCTACAAAAGACTGGAGAATACTCCTAGGCAAAACATTAATTTAGAATGTAAAGCACAAAAAGAGACGACAGTCATAAAGATAATAAGAGGAAAGAATGAACGATGCTTCCGAAAAAAACGAACAAAAGTCTAAAAAACAAAGAAAAAAAGAAAGGACAGTATACAAGAGGCACGGTGGAGTAATGGATAGAGGCTTGGATTGGGGAATCGTACATCCGTTCGAATTCCAGTCGAATCCATTACATTCACTAATACCCTCGAGAAAGGTATGAATCCTTTTCTTCTTCCCACAGCTGCCGTGTTCTATAGCGATGAAAGAAATTGCGGGAAAATCTGCTTGTAAGATACATGATCGCCTAAGCGTGTATCACATAATTGAACTGATGGAGGAGCGGATGGAAAAAGAGGAAACAAATACTTAGTCAAATGAATGTAGATTTAATAATGGTAATGCTAATGATATTATTCTTCAAGGAGACATGGCACAGTGGATAAAGGCGTTAGTTAAATCCAGGACCCAAAGAGTGTGAGTTCAATACCCGTTTAAGACAGAGGAGAACTTGGAGAGGGGAATTAACCGGAGATAACTGATAACTGACATCAATTTAAAACATGGCACTTGGAACTAGAATAATCTACCCCAGTGAGCGAAATAAAGGGTTCAGTTCGACATTCCAATCACCTGAAGAAGGCCAGAGTACAACAGCCGAAACCTTGGAATAAATATGGCGTCAAAGATGAGGACAATAGTCCGAATAATGTAAATAATGTACATAATACTTCATCTCAGAAATATTGACAGATACTGAAGGGCCGAAACGTTGTGATAAATATGGTGACAAAGATGAGGACAATAGTCCGAATAATGTAAATAGTATAAATAATACCTCATCTCAGAAATATAGACAGATACTGAAAGGCCAAAACGTTGTAATAAAATGGCGACAAAGACGAGGGACAATAGTCCGAATAATGGTGACCTCATCTGAGACAGATACTGAAAGGCCGAAACGTTGTAATAAAATGGCGACAAAATGAGGACAATAGTCCGAATAATGTAAATAGTATAAATAATACCTCATCTCAGAAATATAGACAGATACTGAAAAAAAAAAACGTTGTGATAAATATGGTGACAAAGATGAGGACAGTAGTCCGAATAATGTAAATAGTATAAATAATACCTCATCTCAGAAATATAGACAGATACTGAAAGGCCAAAACGTTGTAATAAATATGGCGACAAAGACGAGGACAATAGTCCGAATAATGTAAAGGACATAATACCTCATCTCAGAAAATAATACTGAAAATGAAACGTAATAAATAATGACAAAGATGAGGACAATAGTCCGAATAATGTAAATAGTATAAATAATACCTCATCTCAGAAATATAGACAGATACTGAAAGGCCAAAACGTTGTAATAAATACGGCGACAAAGATGAGGACAATACTCCGAATAATGTAAATAGTATACATAATACCTCATCTCAGAAATATAGACGGATACTGAAAAGCCGAAACGTTGTAATAAATATGGTGACAAAGATGAGGACAATAGTCCGAATAATGTAAATAGTGTACATAATACCTCATCTCAGAAATATAGACATTATTCTTATAAGGAGCATTTGGCATTCATTGAGCGAACAACCAGTTCTAAAACACCCTGGCCATTGGGCTGAAATCAAACTATAGTATTTGTTCATTTCATCTTTATTTATAATAATAGCCGTTTCCTTATAAAGAAACATTCAGTATTCGTTAATCGAGTAACCAGTGCTACTTTCGTTTGTAATTTATAAAATCTTTCCATTAGAACTAATTTTCAGGTTTCTCCTGTTCAAAATTTTCGCTCTTTCCAGTATTAGTGGGGATTTCCCCTCCCCCCCTAACCTTTTCTTTTACGCATTATGAATCTTCCACATCTTGATTGTTTCATTATTTTTTCTTCGAGTTACATGTCCTGTCCATTTTAGATGTTGCTGCTTTTGGAAATCCTCAAATAATGTGGTTTCTCTCATTGGGTACAGTTGGTGATTTTGTAGCGCCTTCCCAATACGAAAAAGTATTGTGTTCGAAGCCATTTTGAACCATTAATCTTAAAAGGCGGTTATATACAAAGCGGTATACAGATTACAATTTAGATAGTTTGGAACGGGTTTGTCACCATACATAAGACTCATATAAAAGTCTCGATCATACGAGGCCATTTAAGAATAGAAGTTGAAGGTTTTGTAGCAACGCGCAGTGTTGGGTAAAACTATCCCTAGCACAATTGCCTTATCCCGTATACTAAATTTCTTATTTGAAACAGAAACAATATAACCAGTTTGTAATGTGAGTTCGATTCTCACTGAAAGCCTACCAACTTTGATATTGCGTCAGACTCAATTAACCCTTTTAAATAATAATTAATTACAATAATACATAACAAATAATTAATAATGCGTATTTTAATGAATGCATAATCTTATCTCATATATCTGTTAAATTTTGCGCTTTAAAACAATTATATGGTTAAGTAAAAGAAAATGAGAAGAAAGGACAAAGCACCAATTGTATGAAGACAACTTATGAATGTGTTATGGTCCAATATCCTCGCACCACATTTATGGTCCAAGGTTAGAACCATGGAAGAATAACATGAACACAAGAGTAGAATAACAAAGATATATTACAACAGAAATATAGTACAAGAAGTTGAAGGTGTTAATAATGACTGTCCGTATGGTTTAGAGTGAACTAATATTGTCTCGACTCGTTACACCATTCATTGTATTTAATATCCCACCCACGAGGAATATATGTGGCACGAGGCCGAGATTAAAGTGGGTTTCTCCGAGCCGGTAGGATCGGCCAAAAATATACCCTTTGAACCCGCCTTAACGGGTTCAGGGCCTGTCTAACTCCCCGGACGAAACCTTCGGCAAAGCTTCGTCCGGGTTCCCCTCTGCCAAAGCAGAGAGTTCAACAGTTATGACCTGGTGCTCGTTACACCATTCATTCGGTATCTAGCCACCCCCACAAGGGTTGCATGTGGCACAAGGCAGAGTTTAACGTGGGTTTCCCGGCCAAAAATATACCCTCTGAACCCGCCTAGACGGGTTCAAGGCTATCTACCCCCCTGGCCAAAGCAGAGAGTTCAAACCACCATTCATTCGGTATCTAGCCACCCCACGAGGGTTGCATGTGGCACAAGGCAGAGTTTAACGTGGGTTTCCCGGCCAAAAAATATGCCCTCTGAACCCGCCTAGACGGGTTCAAGGCCATCTACCTCCCGGACGAAACCTTGCCCTTAGGCAAAGCTTCGTCCGGGTTCCCCTGCCAAAGCAGAGTTCAACAGTCATGACCTGGTGCTCGTTACACCATTCATTCGGTATCTAGCCACCCCCACGAGGGTTGCATGTGGCACAAGGCAGAGTTTAACGTGGGTTTCCCGGCCAAAAATATACCCTCTGAACCCGCCTAGACGGGTTCAAGGCCTGTCTACCTCCCCGGACGAAACCTTGCCCTTCGGCAAAGCTTCGTCCGGGTTCCCCTCTGCCAAAGCAGAGAGTTCGACAGTCATGACCTGGTGCTCGTTACACCATTCATTCATTATACCTCTTGAGAGGTACAGTATTTATAGTGTCAGGAAGAGTCCATTATCGTTATAGGTAAGTTCCCATAACAGAATGTCAGCAAGAGCAACAGTCCATGACGTGAACTACGAATTAAAGCAAGTGTAAAAAAAATTATATACCTGCGAAGATTTTTTAGCAGACGACGAAAAATGTGACACCGTAATCCGAAGACGCATAGAGAAAGATGCCTTCCAAAAGTTATGCCAAGTATTAAAAAACAGGAACATTTCCAAAGAAAAAGAGAGAAGGGTGTTATAATTTATCCTAATTTGCAATGCATGCAGAACAATTTCTACATAGATGAAGAGGAGACTTTTGGTCACATCCATTTTTTGATTCTATAAAATGATGCTGAGAATACCATGGACTAAACATTTCACTAAATAGGAAGTTTTAAGGAAAATCGACACATAATGAAGAGAGGACTGAAGAATTAGACACTCGCAGGGCATATAGAAAGCCAGCAGGACAGAGTGAAACAGCAAGAAATCTAACAAACAATCTTGTGTAAATGGATGGGCAGAACAATAAGATCGTGAAAAGACCAATTATGCAAATCTTAGCTGCAAAAGATAGGATATTTGGGAATAGCAATGATCGGCCGTGTCCTGAATCGACTCGGTACACAGAAAGAAGACGAACCTTCTATGAGTTCATGCAATTATTTAAATGCTGACGTATGAGATTAGACACTTATTTTAAAGCAAATAAATTTATTAATTCAAATCAAATGAAATTCTTAAGTTAATTCCAGTGAATTGATAAAAATTGTCTTCATTCTTTTTCATTGCTTCATAGTAAAATCGTAAAATTTTTTTTAAGTATATTTCTATAAAAAAGCATAATTATTACTCAATATTATGAGGTTTGATCAAAAAGTATCGGGACAGTTGCTATACAGACGAAGCTAAAGTGAAACTGTTTCACAAGGATAAACCTTGAACTTTGTCACGCATGCACACTAAGTTATAACGTCGTCGCTCATTTCCCTTGTTTATAGCAATGCAAGAAGGAATGTGTGTAGAGTGTGGCCGTCTCACATACAACAGCGTTTCCTCAGTGACTATTGTTTGTGCAGCAGTTTTTGGTCAAGTAAAAATGTCACCAGATCCAACAATTATCATATTTCCACAAATCCCGCCCCTTGCAACTTTTTCACTTTTTAAAAATCGAATCCCATCGCCGTAAGGTTGTGTCTCTGTGTCTTTTCTATTAAGACGTTCATGGTAATTGTTCGGATGATCTCTTCGCTATGGCACCTAAACTTATTAAATTTGAGCGCATTACTGGCGTCGATAGCTCATCAATTTACAGCTGAGCTGGCTCGATGTAACCATAATGTCTATGCTAACAGTTTCTTTTCTCGCACTTCTCACTGCGTAGCACCTGAATCCGTGTCCTGAATAGCAACCGGTTGTTCTCCATTTATACTTGTCTACCTAATTTTCATACGATACTACAGTGATTAAATGCCGAATTAATACGTGTTGTAGTTTTGATACTACCAGTGCCGATGCTTTTTCATCAGGCCGTGTTTATCCATAATTATTTCATTAAATTGAATTACTTTCTAACATTGTTTTCCTGATTTTAAATGTAATCTATTATTATTCCATTGGAAATTATTGAATTAGTATTTGACCACTGAGAAGTTGACATATTTGAGAAGGATATTAGAATAGTCCGAAATGATGCTGGCTGCAACCCGCCTGAATACGGATAGAAAATGAATTCAGTAAAAATACAAATCAGATTTTAATATTACTGGTCATTTGATATTTCTGTATATTAGTCGTTGACCTGTTTTGTCGTGAAAGAGTGCTCCGGTATTTTCGTTCCAGCTCAGAAATACTTTTCTTCGTATAATATCAGCGTCCCATCCTTAGATTTTAGGCACCCTGTTGACGAGCTAATCTTTTGTCCGGTTAGTTATCTTATGCTACGATTGCTAAATCACGACATATATCTTACTGTGAAATTTCGACATACAGTGGAGTAATGAATAGCGGCTCAGATTAAGGAATCGGAGAGCCGAGTTCGAATTCCAGTCGAATCCAATACATTCACTTACGTACTAATAACCTTAGGAAAGGTATGAATTCTCTTCTCTTCCCCACCTCGTTATAGGATTTCAAACAAAAAAGGAATTTTAACCAACGGGAGGATTTGAAAGGTAATTTCAGTTTTAAATAAATATGATAGTAAAAACAGATCTACATTTCAAAATAGAGGAGTCATTGAAAAAATTCGGGATCGCAGAGGGGGGTCATTATAGGGGGCCACAGATCTTATATATATTGTCACAGTAAATAGTAAAACGTATGGAGGAAGTTCAACAGTAAATTTAGTATGCCAGCATATGGAAGACTTTACATTGTACTATGCGTGAATAAAGATTTATTGCAAGGTCACAAGAGCGCTTAGCAGGACAGAGCGGGTTCTGTAGCCTTGGAGGGCAACTGGTCTACCACAGAAAGAAATGACAATATACTGCGGGAAAAATCTGCCTCGTCAGTCATGTATCAAAAGATGCATGATCACCTAAGTGTGTATCACGCATGACACATAACTGTAGTGGTTAATAAGCTTATCTTACCTGATCAGTTATAAGTGAGTAGTGAGTTCGATCCTCACTAGATGCTCCAGACTTTTGGCCTTGTGCCAAATCTAAGTTGCGTTTATAAAATCATTAAACCAATCGATGCGGTATAATGGTTAGCAAGCTTGGCTCGCTAGAATAATTAAAACTGAGTAGTGACTTCGATCCTCACTGGGTTCCCCATACATTCGCGCTCTTGTGTCACGTGTAAGCTGCGCTCAGAAAATCAACCTACTGGGAGACTTCGGTCAGGCGCGCGCATCGTTTCGTTTCGTTCCAGCGCAAGCGCTCCTCGCAGCGACGGTCTGACATCGGTCCGCCGCTCCAGCGCCATCCATGCGATGTAATGTGTTAGTAAGCTCATCTTGCTCGATCAAATATGCCTGAGTCATGATTTTAATCATGTCTGGTTGATCTATAGTGATTTTCCAAGCGTAGCTTAGATGTGGCACAAGGCCGAATGTAGGGAGTGGCCAGTGAGGATCGAAGTAATTGTTCTAGCGAGACAAGCTTGCTAACCATTACACCGCCCCGTGGTACCCTATCTGGTTGATCTATAATTGCGGCCCTATGCCAAATCTGAAGTGAGGTACTTCAAAGTGGTTTAACGCTGAGGATACTTGTCTCGTTCTATCAGTTATGACTGACTAGTGAGTGTTATATACTTGTGATCTTTTATCACATCTAAGCTACACGTAGTAAATTACAATATATATGAATCTTGTCTCGCTAGATAAGTTGGGATTACTGATACTTATCTGATTGAGGGCGCTCGATCCTCACCTAACTGGTCCTGTATTTCTGGCTTTGTACTTAAAAAAAAACAAGCATAGTAAACTCCTATTAGCTATATATCTCACGGTGCTTTGTCACGGCTTTCATGTTTGAAATCCCTCACACCTCGGAAGCCACAGGCTTTTATTAATTTACTGAGAATACCGTAACCTAGTCTAATATATTTTAAACATAACATCTTCACATCAACCTTACTTTACGGCAGAAAAGACACACAAGGCTGAGAGTTCCATCCGCCATTTCAACAGATCATCGGATTTTTTTTCTGTATTAAAGCACGGATCCGACAGTGGGTTTCTCCTAGTAAGGAGGACGCAGTTTCGAAACCTTCCGGTGAGCCTAATTTTTTTATTAAATTTTTTCAACTACGCAAGCCGGTAGATGTAATACGTACAAATACAATACAAAAATATAGGGCGTCTATTTCAAACACGAATATCCATTAAAATAATATTTCAAGTAATAAAAATGTTCGAGTAAAAATAAATCCTTTAATTCTTTAGAAATTGCTTTGTTTATATGTCGGATACGAAAGCCCTTTCGGCTGGAGCTTCAGAATACGCTGACTGCAGAGAGGTAAGTTTTCCTCGACCCTATGAGGCGTCCAGTATGACGATAAACTACATACGTCAACAGCCCCTCTGATCCGGAGGTTTTGAGGAGTGTGGAACCACCTTTTAATTGCCGATGTTCCAATATCCACCCATACCCAGGGTAGTAGCACCTGTTAGGGTCCCAGTTATAGGAAAATAGATAACCCCCAAAACTGAAGTCAAAATAATATGAAAGTGTAAAAATAGGTTTTTACAGTAAAAATACCAGCAATACATTTTTTGAAAAAAATTATTACCAGTAATACATTTTGGAAAAAATAATACGAGCAATATATTTTGGGCAAAAAAATATGACCAGCAATACATTTAAAAAAAAAAAATTATTACCAGCAATACATTTTAAAAAAAATATATTACCAACAATACATTTTTGAAAAAGATACCAACTGTACATTTTTGAAAAGAAAGTTATTACCAGCAATACATTTTGGAAAAATATATAGCCAGCAATACATTTTTGAACGAAAATTATTACCAGTAATAATACATTTAACCTTCGACAAAAACTCTCTTCACAAAAATACATCAATGAAACCTGAATCTATAAACTGCTTACAAAAAATACATATTCTATTCATACGAACCTATCCTAAAAATCTTGTCGGCATTAAATAACCGATTGTGTTTGATATGCCATAAAAGAAAATGTATAAAAATAAATTAAATCGGATATGAAATTGAGCAAATCTGGGCGAAAAGATTGAGAAAATCAGAACGAGTGTATGTACATTCCTTAAAAGGATTAAAAAACGGGGAGTTTGTTTCCAACAAGGGTATCCACTGTATGTGTTTATATTTCTATTTAAGGGTATCCACTATAGATAAATTTTTAAACAGTACTTAAGTATGCAACATTTCAATTTTTTGAACATTGCAAGACAATACAAAAAATTAGCCAAAACCTTTATATATATCTCTATCTATAAAAGTTAGGATGTGTGTGTGTGTAACGAATGCACTGCCGCAATTTTCGACTGATTTGCACCAAAATTTACATGCACATGCTCCAAGTTATTGGGAAGGCCAATACTGACTTTGCATTTCCCAACTCCCATCGATCGTGGAAATAATCGATTTTTTCTTGTTTCTACGGCAGTTTTCATGTAGTTTGCGGCCATTTTCTACTGGCTAGAGTGAGAGCCTATAACTGGCTGCAACGAATAGGCAGGAAGATTCTATTGGCCAGCGTGAGAGCCAACAGCTGACTGACACGAATGTTAACTAGCATGTTAGCATGCAAAAAATCGATAGATGCATTCGTCACAAGTGGAAAAATTTAAATCTGCATGTCACTTTACTCCAATTGGCTCATTCGCTTGCTTAAACTCAACTTTGATTCTGATTCCGCAGAACTGGGTTGGGTGTGAAAAATATTTGTTGTTAACATTCTTTTTTTATTCGGTTTTTCAAGTTACGAGTCCTTTTTTTAAAGCTGATCGTTTTGTGTTCATTTTGTTTAGTTCTTTTTTCGTAACAGATTTAATATTTAGTATAGAGCTTAGAAAAAATTCGCACTGTGAGGTAGGCAAGAAGTAAGGCATGTAGCAACATCAGCACGGCAAAGGGCACTCCTTTAAAGGCAAGGAAGGGCAAAAATATTTTAAGTCAAGTGATAGCGATTGCTGTATGAGTCGTATGATTTTTGAATCAAGCACGGGCAACGCCGGGCCATGCTGCTAGTAGTTAACATAAGGCAAGAAATCCAAATAGAGAAAATATCTTGTATGATTCTTCTTCTTCTTTTTCTTCTTCTTCTTCTTTGCATCCTGTCCCTTGAGGATGTGAGCGATCATGGCTCTCCACAAATTTCTTTCCTTTGTAGCTTTTAGTAAAGCTTTCATTTTTTGCTATTTCTCCTAATCCTAGTTCTGCTATCCAGATATACAAGGTCATAAGGCAAAAATCCAAAGAAGGATCTACAGTATAATTGATCCGGACAGTCATTTTCTCACCGACGAGATGTGGCCCCCTTCTGTCTTTTCTACAAACTTTTTCATGTCAACTACTCTGCCGAGCTTTTTTAGCCCTGGGGTCCGACTGTGTGAATTTAAGCGTTCTACTAGATTGGCATCTAGGTTTCAAACTTGTTATGCTGAAACAGTTAAATGTACCCACCACTTCTACTTCAACAGTTTCTTTTCTCGTACTTCCAGCCTGTGGAACTCCATTCTGTTTACTTGCTTCCCTGATAACTAAAATCTTCAAAAAATCTAAATTTAGCGTCAACCGGTGTTTTCTTTTGAACTGAACCTCATTCATCTTTTATCCTTTTCCTTAATCGCAGTCTTTTCTCTCACTTTCACTCTCTGTAATCCTGTCCGTGTTAGTGGTACCCCCGCCTTGCTTGGAGTGAAATGATTAAAAAGATAAAATCGAAAAGGTTATTCGCTGCTTTCCTCTGAATCTCTTACCTTCATTCTTTATTATGTCCATTAGAAATTTCTTTATTATGTCCCTTAGAAGTTTCAAATATCGTTTTCTGGTGGTAATTAGAAGTGCCTTTTTCGCTTCCGTTTTCTGTAAATTTTAATAATTGCCCACACATTTCGCACATGGTATTATCATCATCTTTCTGTTTAACCACATTGCCTCAAATCTATGCTTCATCTATGAGGAGATTGTCCAGCACTCATGACCATAGAGGAGGCCTGATACTACGTAACAGTTTAGTACTCTTTTCTGTGTTTCTAACGACATTTTTCTGTTTCTTAATACATAGCTTAGCTTTTCCATGGCATCTTTCGCTATCCCAATGCACCTTGGGATATCTGTGTTGCACTTTCCCTTCTCTCTTAAAACACTTTCCAGGTATTTAAATAGTTGTCCTTATTCCATTTTCATGCCTCCAATTTCTATCGCCGAAGTTAAGCAACGTTGAGGCTCTCAGTAGCGAAATGAATGACCGCTTGGGAGTACCAGGTGCTGTAAGATTCGATGCGCAGGTGGTCTAATGAATAATGGCTCGGAATTGTTAATCGGAGAGCCGAGTTCCAATTCCTGTTGGGTTTGTTATATTCACTTACGTGCAAATACCCTTGGGAAATGTACGAATTCACCTGTTCTTCCCCCCAGGTATGGGTTAATTATTAAGACAGGTATCCCTAAATCATTATTATCTTAAAAACTTCTTACAATCTAAAAGATATTTTCGGGCTTTAAATAAACTGCAATAGGTAGATAAACCCTAAAAAACGAATCAATCAATACGTTAATTTTTGTTTTGTTTCTAACAACATTTTAATGTTATCTAGTTTATACTATAGGGTCTCGATAGAGTCAATAAGCGTCTCCGCGTCCTTTTGAGTGATGTATTATCTTTTATCTTGCAACCCCATTCCTCACAGATTAAACGTTGCAAACCTGCCTCTATTCTATCACTATTTCCATGAAAAGTGTTCACACGAACTACATTCCTTAGTCTCACTAGTTAATAACTTTCAAGGCCTAAGACATGAGACGGACATTGTAGCGAACCAACCTCATTCCCTCTTTATTCTATTAGTGAGATACATGTCGCACTTGGGCAGCATCCTCCTCGTGAATAATTGCTTACAAAAAGTATTTTTATTTAATCTTGAAATTTATATACAGAGATATTTTATATCACCATCACGGCCAACTCTGTTTAAATTAATAACAGTTTGCTAATTAATTCTCGTTTAAATGCCTCATTCGACATCTTCACACTATCACGTCCTGGGTATGACGATAAACTACATCCGGGTCTTGTGTAAGACGATAAATTAGATCCGCGATCTGGGTAAGACGATGTTCCAATATCCACCCTGACTCGGAGTAGTAGAACCTGTCAGGGAACCAGCTATGGGAAAATAGTAACCCCCTCCAAGGAGTCAAAACACTATGAAAGTATAAAAATACATTTTAATACCAGCAATAAATTTTTGGGAAAAATTATTATCAGCAATACATTTTTGAAAAAGGAAATTATTACCAGTAATACATTTTTGAAAAAGAAAATTATTACCAGCAATACATTTTTGAAAAAGAAAATTATTACCAGAATACATTTTTGAAAGAATATTAACAACAATACATTTGAAAAAATATTACCAGCAGAAAAAAATCTTGTTGGCATTATATAACCCATTGAAGTTGATATGAGGTAAAAGAAAAAGAAAAAAAAAACTTTCTCAGTATTTCTTGAAAAAAAATCCCCGGTGACCTCGACTACACTCACCCTGGTGTCAATATTCCAACAACTGTCTTTCGTTTATGGAACAAAGAAAGGTGCTGAAGTAGGGTTGGATTTGCCGGGACCAGGAAAACTTTTTCCTTCGCTACCCGAAGACAGAAATACGGCAGAGAAGAAGGGAACGTATACTGTGGTTCTAGATTGATTCCCGGCAACTGATAATATTTACCACCCCACCACAGCAGGATGAGGTACCAGGTCTATTTTATTCCGCTTCCGTTGACATTCCTTAGTGTAAGGAGGGAGGTGCTCCCGCAAGTTTGGAATCCCCGCGATCAGGCACCTTCTGCCATCTCAAATGAGAAGGGAAATTATACTACGCTTTCATACCAGCCAAAAGGCCGAGAAACTATTATATTTGTCTAGTCTCTCCACTTAGCCAGGATGCGTCATAAGATTTATATATATATATATATATATATATATATATATATATATATATATATATATGTGTGTGTGTGTGTGTGTGTGTGTGTGGGCTGCCCATACGCATATATATGTACTTGGGCCAAAGATGAAAAAATACTCAAACCCCGCGATCACTGTTACCCTGGAATCGAAATTACATCGGCCAAATCTCTCTTAGTGCAATGAAAATGGTTTTGTCACAGGTTTGGAATAACTACGATCATGCACCTTATTCTATCTCAAATCAAGGGAGAACTGATACTACGCTTTAATCCAATCTAGAACGTATACATCCAAGTGAGAATTACCGACCTTCACTTACCTATTTACACTTTAACAATTTTGACAGGTTCTATGCTAGAGCATCTAATCTATTAATGTATATAATTATATATTCAATATCAGTAATGACATTGGGAAGACGATGAATACCAGCGTTAATTAAATTGAAATTAATATTTCCAAAATATTGTTTATTTTAGTTAATTGATAAACGGATGTTTGATCACATTGATTGAATGATAGGAACGAAAACAAGAAGAATTTTGCTGTTGTCGGTACTTATTAGACACGTTCAGAATCGGAGAAACCTTTCTTTGTTTAATGAAATCAATTTCATTTTCCCTTTTCTGCTTAATATTTAAGGACTCCGAAGGAAAACTGAAAACCGCTCGCTTTAGAATGGCTTCTGCTTGTAATTACGCAGTGAAACCCTCAAACATCGTTACACAGCTAAAACAACAATTAAATAGGCCCTTAACACTTGAATTTGTTCAAGTTCTTAATTTTTTCGATTCTTTTAATTTTCATGACATAAATTATCTTTTTTTTTTCCTTCTTTTTCCTATTTCGTTGCCGGGAAACATACATAATCAAGCCTTTGTCACTTTCTTATAATTGGGCGTGAATTAATTTAAATATGTTTTTAATTTTTAGAAATAAAATAATGTAACCAGGAAAGAAAAATATAATTTTTATTATTCATAAGTGTGATATTACATGCTGGCAATTTTCGCTAAGGTAACAATGTCGCCACCGACAACTGGACGACGACATGTGTATGTATACCAGATATTTTTCTATATTTTTGCACATTTTCTTTTGTGTATGGCTAGCAATTCTAGCAACGCGCTCCCAAATGTCAATTCTTCGCACATTCACACGATCAAAAATTATCATTAGTAGTAGTAGTATTCATTTCAACCGAAGCAAGGAGATAACGCCACTAAGCCGGAAAGGAATTGCTTGGTTGTTTGCTTTTATTTAGCGGTATATGAACCATTTGCAGGTTATTTAATGCCGAAATCTAAATATTTTTACCCACCACAGATGACCCTCCCTGCCTCCCAACAGAATGGCTTATTCCAACTCCTCGTGAGAGTCTCGTTACGCCTGCTTGGTCTCACGCTGCTGGCTGACATGAGATGAATAAATACATTGAATCAATAACTACATCTAACACAAGGAAAGTTGGTTCTCTATGTCGTGCCTTCAAATCTATAAATCAACCATCCGTCTTTGCATGGAATATTGCTGACAGATATGCTGTGGTGCTCCAACTGTACGTCTCAAGGTCCTTGACAAAATCCAGAGACGAATATGCAATATTACAGGTCCTGATCTGATATCTAGTCCACAGTCGCTTTCTCACAGACGTGCCATGGCTTCCCTATATCGCTTCTACAAGTATTTTCACGGCAACTGTTCCGACGAGCTACTTACGCTGGTTCCCAGACTGCGTGAATTTAAGCAAGATGCATCTCCGTCCCAGTCAAAAAGGTTAAATATGACCGTCTCTGCTACTCAAACAGCTTCTTCTTTCTCACTTCCCGTCTGTGGAACTCCCTCCCTCTTGCTTGCTTTCCTGATAACGGAAATCTTCAAATATTCAAGTGCATTGTCAATCGACATTTGATACTTTGATCTTGTTCTCCGTTCTTCTCTGTTTCCTTTCCTCAGACACACGCCCTCTTCACTCTTGTTCAGTCCTCTGTAAACCCTTGCGTGCGGGTGAATTGTTTTAAAAGAACACAATTTTACTTTATTTTTGGAAGTAATAATTGTTTAGTGACACAAGTCCTACTAATTAACCCATAGAAGGGGTACATTCATAGTTGTCCTAAGGGAATTGCATGTAAGGGAAGTACTACAACTCAACGGAAATTGGAACTCGGCTCTCCGATTAACAATTTCGAGTCATTAGATATTACACCACCGGCACGTATTCCGAAGTGTTCACTTATCTATGTAATGACTAGGTTCGACGTTGCTTAACTTCGGTGATCGTGCGGGAACCCGCGTTTCATTGTGATATCCTCTTAAGCCAAGATGGAAGGTGTTACTGTAAGTTAAAAAGATTGAGAAGACTTTTGCGAAGAAAAAAAAAGGACAAAGAATGTTGACTAACGGGGTTTAAAGTTTTTGAAGATTGTAGGAAGGCCAAAAAATCGGAGATGTTCCACAAGAGAGAAATGCGAGAGAAGAAACTATTTGAATAGAACTTACGGCTACACCAAACTATTTCAACGGGAAAGCGATGAGTCATAATTGTCAGTCTAGAAGTATACTTAAATTCATGCAGTCGATGTACCAAGGAGAGGAGCTGAAGCTTGAATTCTGTTGAGAAAAAGGTCTGGTACGAATTAGTGACCAATTTTTCGAGAAGCGCACCTAGCAATTGAATAATTACTTTACTAAAAAACTTAAAAACTTAAAACTAAAGCTTGATAGGACAACTGAGCAACAACCGTTAACTATTCGGTGATTGACCTTAGAGAAAAGAAAGCCATATTTATTTTTTATCTGAAATAAGGCTGTGTGAAGTGTTACCCAGTTCAAAACTGATGGCAATCTCTTTCTTTATGTCTCGTGCCCACTTCCCTCAGTGCGTAGGCAATCTTGGCTCTCCACAACGTCTTGTCCTTTGTAGCTCTTTGTTGCACCGGCCTCTAACACAAGGGAATTACACCGGTTCTCACTATATATAGTGCCAGTAATACCTACCCGGTGTAAGCAGCGACAGTACTACCACTGCCTAGCTGAGTAGTACCCGTTTCCTACCTTTGTATCTGTGATGTTAAATACACTTGTTCTTTAAACCAACTTCGACTTGATTTTCTTTATTTTTACTATTGTGCCACGACACAACACTCTTAATAAATTTTGTCTTTTCTTTATTTCTCCTAAACTCTGTTCCGCTATCCATTTGCTGAAGCGCATCAACCATATTATGCGCCGTTTTCCTATGCCCCTCTTGCTTTTAATCTGCCCTATGAGTAACAGGTTCTCCAAGCCGTCGTTCCTCATTTTGTGTTTCACAAATTCCACCTTCTTCTTCCTGGTGTTAATTATAAGTTTTCCTTTTGTCTATATTTTCTCCAAAACCTCGTTGTTGCTCACATGTTCCGTCCATGGTATTCTCAGCATCCTTCTGTAGAACCACATATCTGCTGCCTCAATTCATGCCTTCATCTTTAAAAAGATCGTTCAGCATTCACTGCCATATAGGAGGACAGATATCATGTAAAAGTTCAATATCCTTTTCCTTGTTTCTATCGGAATTTTCCTGTTTCTTAATAATCTGCTTAGCTTTGAGAAGGCACCTTTCTCTATCCCAATGATCCTTTGGATTTCTGTATTTTTTATCTTTTGGGCTCATTCTATTGCTATTTCCCCCACTTTTCTTTGCTACCTTATCAAGGAACTTTTCTTCTTCCGAATTTTCTCCTCTTCTTCTTCTTCTTCTTCTTCTTCTTAATCATGTTCTTTTTTCCGCATTTTTTCTGCTTCCGAACTTTCTTCTCCTTCATCCAAATTATGTTCTTTTTCCGCATTTTCTTCTTCGTCTTTTTTCGAATTTCCTTCTTTTTCCAAATTTTCTTCCGAATTATCTTGTTTTTCCTCTGCTTCTACTTCATCTTCTTCCGAATTTTCTTCTTCTTCTTCTTCTTCTTCTTCTTCTTCTTCTTCAGAACCTTTCTTCTTTTTTGTCTTCCTTTTTTTCTTTTTTCGAATTTTCTTCTTTTTCTCCTTCGGATAACTTTGTTCGTCTTCTTTCGAATTTTCTTCTTTATTCAATAAAATTATCTTCATTTCTTTTCATTTTTCTCAAGGGAATATCAAATAGAATTTCCTTCTTTCTTGTCGCCATCTTTTAATTCTCCCCCTACGGCTTCCTTTTCTGTTAGTATCATCTTTCCTAGCCTCACTTTTGATCTTACCTTAATTGTCATCTTCACCATTGCCTTTTAATCCCAACATCTTTTCCTATTCATATAGATTCACTCTCTCCCCCATGCGTAAACACCGACCCTTCTTTTCTTCTTCCACAATATCCTATCGTATCATTTACGCATTTCCGGTTATTGGTCGTCCAAGGTCCTCAATTGGACATGTGACTCATTCTTGAGTCACATGACCACGGGGTCCTTTCTTTGGGTTGCACAGCGATTTGTTGCAATTCCTTGCTTTCCGCTGCCATCAACTCATTTCATCTTACGATGCAACTAGGTACATCAAAAGAAACAGGTTGATATAAAAAGTGACGCATACATGCAGTGACACACCTGCTATTATCTCGCTCTCTCTCTCTATCACCCTCTTCATATATATATATATATATATATATATATATATATATATATATATAATATGCGCAGTAGTTAGTGGAAAGTGCTCAATATCAGTGATAGAGCTAATATATTCAATTGTAAGGATATTAGTTTGTGATTCTGTATTTCACGCTTTTAAGATCATCAGAAAAGCTGGTTTATTTTTTTTTTTAATGGATCTATTTATGCTTATTTGTGTTTGCTTATGTTTGTTGGGGGGAGTCTTCTTCTGCATTTGTTTGGGATGACACTTTCACATGCAGAGACACATATATACACAGGTGCATGCGCTCAATCTTACACAAAACACACCCATATAAATTCATACAAACATTTCGAGGCTAGGGCAGACACGCATCCACGCGTTTATGCATACATACATAGACAATTGTCACTCTACCTCGGTGCCGTAACATTCTAAAAGAATAATATTATTCAACGAAACACACGCACACACACACACACACACACACACACATATATATATATATATATATATATATATATATATATATATATATATATATATATGTTTCCTGGCATAATCTGCACAAATGTATATATTCTATTTTAATCCACTGAATTCTCTGATTGACTTCTTAATGTTGATATTAAGTTCATTAAGGAGACCGCGTAGTTTTTTTCATTACTATAATGTTCCCAAGTACTTTCTATCTCATCCGAGATCATCTTCAAGTGTTAGACAGAAAAGTAATGTAATTTGTAATTGTGATTTTTTTGTAAATACGCATGAAACGCGCTCTAAGTAAATTCAAAGTTTTCTCACCTCGAGTATTTGAAGTTTCTGTTTATTATTTCCTTTGTGTAGTATACTGATGTTTTCGACAAGTATTCTTCTGCATTGGGCAGGCATGTGTTTTTAGCTGTTGTGCAGTATAACTTGTATCTGACAAATAAAGTGTAAGACGTCTTGAGAATGTGTTCCTTAAGCCAATATATGTTTTATTGTTAGAGATAAAATCTCCCATGGGACATTTAAACTGACTACATTGTCGACCGGCTGCTGCTTAAGAATATGCCGACTGTACATCTGCAGAGTTGTAAGACTCCGCACTTCAAATGAGGCGTCCAGGGCATAATGATAGACTACATCCGCTTCATGGGTATGGCGATAAACTGCATCCCATTGATCGGGGGGTTTTGAGGAGTTTAGACCCACCTCTTAACTGCTGGTGTCCCGAGGTACACCCTGACCAGCTGTGGTAGCAGCTGTTAGGGTCACAGTTATTTGCAAATAGTTAACCCTAAACTGGGGTCAAACCCTATGAAAGTGTAAAAATATGTTTCAATACAAGCAATATATTTCTGGAAAAGAATTATTACCAGCAATACATTTTTTGAAGTAAAAAGTACCACCTATACATTTTTGGAATAACTTATTAACAGGAATATATTTCTTGGGTATAACGATAATTAATTAGTCTGAAGAAATCTTTTCGAAGTGCGAAATATACTACCTATGTTTTTTTATAATATTTTCTCATACAATTATCCCTATATACATTAATTTTAAATAAATAAAACATGTTTATGTTCTTGAAATCAAGAAAACTATTAAAATTATATCATTTTTTAAAACATGGATTTTCAATACAGAGTTTTCGGAAAGTTAATGTGCACTTTTTTAATCATAAGTGGAACGACTATATTGAAATTACTGCAAAGAAAGTTGGGACACTGTGTCGTGCCAGAAGTTTTTTTCTCATCAGGGTCAATCTTGCAACATTTAAAAATCTACCATTCGTCAGTACATTAAATATTTTTGGCATATCTGGTCTGATGCTCCTGCTATTCATCTCGAGGTTGTTGACAAAATCCAAAAATATGATCTGCATTATGGTCGATCCTGACTTGGTAACTTAATTTCAGTCACTTTCTTACCGTTTGTCTTTTCTACAAATATGGCAACTGCTCTGACGAGCTTTTTTCTTGGTGCCCCGACTACGTGAATATAAGCGTGTTACTAGATTGGTATGCAGGTAACTGTGGAAATATATAAACGTAACCGCCACTTCTACTCCAACAGTTTCTTTCCTCGCATTTCCCACTTTAGTTTACTGGCTTCCATGAAAACCACAATCTTCAAAGATGTAAATGCAACGTCAATCGCCATGTTCTGTCTTCTTGAATCCCGTTCATCTATTATCCTTTCCTCATTCCCCCGCCCAATAGCCAGACTTTTGCTATCACTTTCACTCTCTGTAACCCCCTGTGTACTAGTGGCATTCCCGTCTTGCTTGGGGTTAAATGGATAAAAAAAATGATATTTCAAATTTCATCCCAATATATTTTTAACAACTAAAGAACGTGTATTTCTGATCGAACCCTTATTTGAAGTAGGAGGTACATAAACAGATTTGGTTCGTCAGTGGTTTGATGATAAATTTTCATATACACCTGATTCCCATTGCAATGCCGTATATAACTTGGTTGATAAATTCGGGACACAGGACCAGTGGACGATGCCAGGTGTGATGGAACGCCAGCGAAGTTATCAAAGGAGAAACTGTTAGATATTCCTGACAGTAGCAGACTACGAGAAAATCATTACGAAAGTCAGCACAGTAGTAAGATAGAGGTCTTAGAACTACTCCTGAAGACGTCATACACAATTTAAAACTCTTCCCATACAAAATAATGGTGGTACAAGTAGAGAAAACAACTGATCATGAAAAGCGACTGCACTATTGCAGACAGTTTAACCGATTTATTGAAGAGAATATTGCTAATTTGTCAAGCGGTATCTTTTTAATGATGAAGCATGATTCCATCTCTCGGGTCACGTTAATACAGGGTGTTTTATTAAGACGGATTGTATATGAGGGTGTTTCATTAAGACGGATCAAAATCTGCAGTAAATAAATCAGTGTCATTGGTGAATCTTTATTTCTCTATTGGATCATGTTATTTAAGTCATGGCAATTATGTGTGAAAAATAATATCGCCCAAATGTCCACCAAATCTGAAAGAAAATGAATAAAAATCATCAGACGCTTAAACGTAATTCACATTTAAAATTGGTCCAAGTTATTGAAACACTCTTTACATATATGTGTGTGTGTTCGCGCGTGTAAGTTTAAATTTCAGTTTTTCTGAATAATGTCACATACATATAAACACATGCACCTAAAATCGGTCCAAGTTATTGGAACACACTTTATAAGTGCTTATTGACGTTTCCGAACGAAAGAATGCATCTACACCCCACCAATGATAAATTTCGCTTCTGTTTTACCTCTTTCGCTGCCTCGCCATGACGCACAAATTTTAATCATTCTGTTATTTGCTGCTCTTCCTTCTTATATGTTCTGTGTATTTTCAGAAAGTTGATGATCATAGCTCTCTACAACTTCCTAGCATTTGCAGCTCTAAACAATATACTCATAAAATCCTTCCCAGTTCATGCTCCATCTTTTTACACGAAGTCGTTTGATAAGTTAATCACTGTTTCCCTCTCTTCCCTTTTAACTTCAATATGACTTGTGTGCAGGAAGAATTCTCTGAGCTCACTCGCCTCTTTATGCGTCATCGATATATAAACTGTCTCGTTTTAATACTAAATAAAAGATTGTTTTCCATGTTCCTCGCTGCTCACTAATTATTTGTTTAAGAGAAACCCATTACCTGCCATGAGCCTCATTTGGGGATCTGTTAAATTAGACTCACTACATCTTATTCCTAGTATTTACATTGAATTGCTTCCATACATTGCATTTGCAGAGGTATATTTTACAACACTTAGCCTTTAAAGTTTTTATTATTAGCCGTAAGAAGACACTTTCTGTCGTAATTTTACATTTCACGAGTAGAAAAATAATGACTATATTGAAATGTAGTTTTTGATTATTTCTAATCAATATTATTTTTTGACGTTTTATACACATATATATTTGATGTTCTAGTTTCTATAAAAACGACAATGGTAACAACTGAAATTAAACATAAGGAATAAATAAACTCCTAATACACCTGTCTGGGCCAAAAATGCACATTAAAAAAAATTGTCAGTTAATGGGTTGATCAACACGTCTCGTCTGACTCTGTGAAAGTGTTGGGGACTGAAACATAAACTTGCACTCTTCAGTGAATCCTTTCTTGTTCTGGGCAACTTTTTTTTTCATCCTTCCCCCTTGTCTCTTTTAATTCTATTGCAAGTTTGTTTCCTTTCTTCTAAATATTTCGTTTACTTATTGAAAAGCAACTTTCGTTATACTTTGGATTTCAGTGTCATATTTTCAATCTTCTGTCATAAAGTTCACAGAACGTTAAATTTTTCTACTTGACGTCTCCCGTTTGTAGCTTGCATATTGGGCTGTACATTTTTTTTTTACTAACGACCATACACGGGGTGGCCACAATCCTTTTTCTTCAGACACCAGTTCTTTTGTATGCAAACAATGAAATATAATTAGGTTTATAACACGGCCGGCACCGGCGATCATTGATTATTCTCCCGCTGGTCAGTACTGCCGCCGGTTAATTGATGGTTATCTACTGATTTTTTCGATTCTTCATCTACTCTGGCCCACGTTGTGTTCCTTGATTACAAAAGAGTGAAGATCAAATTTTCGTTCGTACTTAAGCGCTAAATCGAGTTGACGGAACCGTGTTATGAAAAAGGAAAAAAATACTTCCACTTGTGAAAATACAAATATCGTAACAAATAACGAAGGTCGCTGTGTTAAATTTCAATTAGTCTATATAGCAGTTGATACAACAAAATTAACTCTTCTCGTTAAACTCTCTATCTTTACACTCTACGTCTTGTAACTCTTTAAACTTGGAGCGGGTCAACATATTCACACAAGATGGTCGTCGGGAATTCTGTGTGTCAAGTCTCAACACCAGCAATTCTCTCGGTAGCAGGGGTCAAGTGGCCCCTTCCGTCCTTTCCCGGACACTGCCATCATCTGGAGCCCTCTGCTGGCTTCTCGCTCCAACTCCTAACTTCAACTAATCATTCGGTTTATATGACTTTCGTCCAATTCTTACCGCACCTCATTAATTATTCTTCAATCGATTATTTTCCCCAATCTCGGAGGCATGATACCAATCCTGAAACAAAACGGTCAGCTATTTTAAAACAATAAACTTTGTTTTAACATTTATTTTTGACAATCGGCCGTTTTACCAAGACAATTATTTTTCTTATCAACAACTTTTAAAAATTATTTCATTTTGTTTTCCGATTTCCAAAATATTTTCAAATATCATTGTTTACATTTTGGCGAAACACTTCCCGGCTGACAATGACCTTCAAATACAAAACAGTCAACTATCCAAAACAATGATTTTCCTGACAACTACTTTCTTTGAAATTTATTTCAAACGTCAAGAATTTTCTTTGTTGTCGACTTTACTTTTGTTGTCGATTTACCAAAACGACCCAAATAATTCTTTGTCCCTTTTCAAAACGAACCTCCAGATCGTTTACATTCTATTTATTCTTATTTGCTTTTTCACTTTATATTTTTTCCAAACCATATTTTGAACTCAACATTCAGCGTTTCTGGTTATCAGAAAGAAAAAAACTTTTTTTTTTCCTTCGCTTCATATTTCAATTCATGTTTTAACTTAACATATTTTTGACGTTTTTAATTCTCCAAGTCTATACGGGATTTTCACATGAATCATTCTAAATTCTTACTACCAGTAACACAATAGTGTCACAGGTTGAATCATAAGTAATTTCTGTTTTGACGAGCCAATGATGAATGTCTCATTAAGTTCAATTAAGAATAAATTTGGACTACATAATATACCTTATTTTTACCCAGAAAGGGCAGCGTAAACAGTGGGTTAACGAAAAATGTTCTTCTGCTCCAGGACCACACAAGGCAGAATTATTCTGTCAGTTGAGTGCCATACGTGATACACACTTAGGTGATCCTGTCACTTTCGATTCATGACTGGACAGAAGATTCTTTCGCATTAGTCTGTTGTTCTTTTTGCGGTAGTCTGCCTGGCAACCAATGAAATAGGATCCAGTTTGTCCTGCTATTCAACCCATAGCCGGAGGAGAGAAGAAATGGATTCATACCTTTGGCAAGGTTATTTGCACATAAGTGTACGTGAAGAAACCGACAAGTCGCAGGAAAAAAACGTTTTGAAATTTGATTGTTATGTTTTACTACACCCACCATATTCATCTGTCCTTGTACCAATCGATTATTACCTATTTATCGATCGCTGCAAAATTCTTTGATGAGTACTATTTCCCATAATGAAAGCCAGATTCAAGAGTTCACTGAAAACCTTTTTTCACATCAAACCCCGGAGAATTTTACTCAAGTGGTATAGAAGTGCTCCATAATGCGTGATAACAAGTCATTGCAATAATGGTGAATATATAATTGAATATATTATAATTTTACTTTAAATTTTTGGAAGAATAAATTTGATAAACAGAAACAAAAATTATTTCTGACTCAACCTAAAGCTTCCAAACATATAATTATTTAACACAAATCCAGATAATGACCTTAAACCTGCAGCGGGTATTTAAATAATAAACCAAAAACATATTCCAAGAAATATATCTATGGAGCAAATTAGGGGAGGGTAAATAAAAGTTTATATGAATACAAAAGGAAGATTTTACAAAACAATCCAATGAATTTTTTTTGGGGGGAAATGACCCCAACGGCCATTTCCAAACAAATTGGCAATGATCCTGTAGAGTTAGTCACGTTTTTGTCTACATGCGCTCAGAAATTTCCAACAAAGGCAACCTCATCTCTGAGATGAAAAGAAGGCGTGGGATGGCTTCAAGCATCCTAAGAGGCCCCTTGAGACCACTGTAACGGCGTCACGACATCTCACGGTGCATCAAGTCTATAAGTACCGGCCACCTCTCCTCCGCAGAGACATGACCTTTCAGCAAAACCCCTCGATTTCCGTATCCATGATTTCAAGTGCCGTGCCTTCAAAAGAATCGTGGGCTGCGTTGGTCCAATCTTGTGCCCAACGAGATCACCGGGTGTAACAGCAATATTGCCCAATTCGTGTAAAAGCAAAATTGTCCATTTGTTAGATTAAGCTTTGAGCCGTTGTATCTTAGAAATGATTAAAGATATCTTACTGGATTTCACCGAGGTTTTCAAACACTACTGGAAGTAATAAAAAATGTAAAAATTACACCCCAAGCTTAACAGAAGAATCGTGATGAAATCGATTATAAACGAAAATGATATTTTCATCATTATTAATCATATTTAAGCATCGGAATCTCATGAAGGATTGAAATTAAGAAGAACATCTCTATACTGGAACCACACCTGATCTTGCTAGTGTTACTTTTCCCCAACTCTATTGATAAAACCATTATTATTCTAAAGATGTATCTTCAGGAGAGACGAAACCCTCAAGTAAGATGATAATGGCACGAAGAAGCAAAGGAATCCTGCGAGTGAAAGCGAATTAAAAGACTTTTAGAAGGAACCGAAACAGCCAATCATAAACAGGGATAAAACTCTACTCTTGTTCAAATGATCAGGGAGGAGTTTGAACTCTACGATAGGTGGAATCTATTTACTTCTATGACAGTATTATGAAAATAAATATGCAATAATATAATAATAGAAAACAGAACAAGAACAAATGAATATAAAAATAATAACTACTTTCCTTCCATAATTGTACGTGAAGGTTTAACATCAATGTATGCACAATGGTATTGAAAGAACAGTGTGATTCTCCAGTGCATACTTCATATGAGAGTCATATTGTTTGATCATTAACAGTACCACGCTGGGAATAAATTAATATGCGGTGTTTAACAAGCAACCTTCAGAAAATACCCCGGGGTCATCTGTGACATGAAACCTCATGAGAAACCTGAATTGAATTTACAAAACAGACCAAGCTCTGTACAGGACAACTTAGTTTACATTGATTATTGCAAATCACTTGCCAACTTCGAGATCCATCGTCGTTCTCACGAGAAGTGAAACCATGACAGCGATGGTCATACCCGTTTAATGAGCCGAAATCCATCGTGTATGTATGCATAAGATGTTGTAGAGAGAGCGAGTAGAGAGTAAACATAAACTACAAGAAGACAGATTGCATGGTCATTAGTAAAAATATGAGCCCGAAATGCAATTTACAAGTCGGGGACACTAGAATCATGTAGGTGCGGTAGATTAAATATCAGGAAAATCTTCTGATAGAAGACAATAAACGAGACGCTGATATCCGAAGACGTACTGGGATGGCCAAAGACACATTCTAAAAGCTTGGCAGAGTTTTACGAGACATGAGGATTTGATAACAAAGAAAGGAGTACTGAACTGCTAAGTGATATCTGTCCACATTTACGGTTGCGAATGCTGGATGCTCTCCTCAAAGATGAAGAAGAGACTCGAGACAACGAAAGATAATGCTTCTAGAGTAGGATCCTATAGATACCTTAGACCAAACATGTGAGCAACGATGAGGTTTTGGAGAGGAAGCAAACAAGGCGGAATGTCGTACTTAACACTCGGAAGAGGCAGCTGAAATTTCTAGGACACGTAATGAGAAAAGAGTGCTTGGATAATCTGATACTCACAGGGCGGATAGAGGGAAAGAGAGACAAGGGAAAGCAATGCGTGACAAACAGGGTCTGGTAGAAGTAGCAAAAGGACAAACAAATTGAGAACTACAAGGGATAAAGGAAGTGAAGAACTATGATCCCCTACGTCCTGAAGGGACATGACACATAAAAGAAGAAGAAGAGTAGGATTCAGGGTACTTCCTTCTCTTCCCTACTATAGTGACAATAGACTGTTCCTACTTAGAATTATGGCAAGTAATCACACTAGAGTACGATTGGAAGAAAGTTGATATACTTAAGTTCCGTTCTAATGATTTTCTAAGTGTAGCTTAGATATGGTACAAGGCCGAAAGTATAGGGCACCTAGTGAGGATCGAAGTCAATACTCAGTTGTAATTGATGTAACCAGATATGTTTGACTTATACACAACATCGAAATGCCCAATTCGGTTTTTGTATGAGTATTTAATAAACCTTTTCTTTGTTTTCCCTACTCAGTCTGCTATTCCGTCGACGAGCTATGGCTTCCTAATTCTCGGCTATTTTGAATAAAGACAATATTACAGCATAAGATAAAATAAACCAATGTTTAATTATCATGGATCAGAAAATTGACAGCACTGAGATTTGAACTCGTATCATATATCTTCGGTAGGTATTTCAATAATTCTTCAGTAATTAAAAAAAACGATAAATATTTTTTCTTAAAGTAAAACTGGTTGTTACGATAAAAAACAATTATAGTGAATTCACTATTACGTCACAGTTCATACCTAAGCATCTCTCTATTTGAAAGTCAGTTTCCTGGTAATACTTATGTCTCTATTTGAAAGTCACTTCCATGCTAATACCTATATAGGTATTAGCAGGAAACTGCTTTTCAAATATATAGATACTTAGGTATTAGCAGGAAACTAATTTTCAAATAGATATATACATAGGTAAGGCAGGAAACTAATTTTCAAATAGATAGATACATAGGTATTAGCATGGAAGTGACTTTCAAATAGATAGGTACATTGGTATTGGCAGGAAAGTAACTTTCAAATAGATAGATACATAGGTATTAGCTGGTAAGTGACTTTCAAATAGATAGATAATCTCTCTATTTGAAAGTTAGTTTTCTGCTAATACCCATATATCTATCTATTTGTAAGTCAATGCCAGACAATGTCCTTCCATATGGAAAGGAACTTCCCAATAACCTGAATGTTATCATAAAATGCAGCAGAAAATAAGGAAAACTACTCAAAAATTTTAACTTCGTATCCCCCCCAAACGGTTTGACAAAGGATGATTTTACCCTCGACCGCGCTATTATTTTGTACTAAAATAACTCCACTTGCAATATTTACACCCTTGTGCAAATTAATTGAAACAACCGCTTTAGTTTCCTTTCTTTCACCATACGGTTACTTGTAGACACACTGAAGTGACAGGGTGTAATCCATTTCTATTTTTTCCTAAGATTAGGTCATTTGCTGTGGCTCGCAGTAATATGGATCAATTTCCGATGTGTATAATAAAATTTGTTTAGTCTTGAAAAATATTGCGTTATCCGTGATTGCTTAAGATTTTATCAATGACAGGCATTATTGTCTCGACTGTCGATTAGTTGTCCTACTGTCACTCTCTGCGATGGACGTTACTCCAAGGAACCGTACGAAAATTGTAACACTGCACGAACACAGTAGCAAGCCGTACCAGTGAGCAAATCAAAGTTCTATAGACCGGCCTTGAAACGGACATAACATGTGCACTCATGTTTCTTTGGAGAAACACGAAAAAAGTAAATAATAACGGAATTATTCGTTTTCTTTCAATTAATTTGCACAATGGTGTATTTACAAAATTATAAATGTATGCGCACCAAGTACAAAGCGAAATTTATTATTTACCTTTTTATAAAGAATTATATGTTAAAAAAGAAATATTTTTATGCAAAATTAGAAGAAATAGAAAAATTATCAAATCAACTCCAATGCATTATTTATTATTTATCATTTTAAAAATAACTACGAAAATAACAATGAAAAGTTTTTATTCAGAATTTTACTAGAAATTACCAATGAATTATAAAACTGTTGTAACCTTGGTAGGATTCGAGTGGAAGGAACAGTAACACGGGCGTAGACGGAAGAAATGTTTATTTTAAAAGATAATACACTACTGAAAGACAGGGAGTCGACTAACATCGAAGCCAGTCAGACTGATAGACAGACAGAAAGTCTCCGGTATGCCCTGTGCACACAATATATATTAATGACATAATCAGTCCACAATAGGTAATAGGAAGAGTGGAACATTCTATTACAACAAAAAAAATTTAATATATATATATATATATATATATATATATATATATATATATATATATATATATAAATGATTAATTATTGCATTGTATTAGGTTGGTTCGTATTTTTGGAGCTCGCATTTTTAGAATGTTTAAAATTAAAATTATTCTTGTAAATAAATAATCTAATAAATACTGTTTAATATTTTTCACTTTCATATCTTTAGGTTTTATTAAAATTTTAAACATCGCTTTTTAAAACAACAAAATTTGCCAAATGAGTTAAACTGGTTAAAATAATAGCGGCGTCAAGGGAAAGGTTATCCTTTTTTATACACTGTTTTATTGCGGGGATACGAAGATTAAAGATTTTGCCCACAATATTTTGGCGAAAGAATTTGATCAATATAATGTAATCACCTTTGTTAATAATTGTATCATCTACAAGATGGAGTAAACTATATATAAGTAAGCGTATGCCTGTAGGACGAAATTTGAATTTCGCCTGCTGAACTCAGACGGCCTCATGAGATGATGAAATGTAATTTCAAATCTCTTCTGTAGTTACTTATTTTCTCAACCATGCTGGCTTGTTAACCTATCCTGGATATCAGATGACACCAAGGCTGCAGTATTTTAATATTTCATCAAATCATATATCCAAATCAATAAAATCTGGTAACTATTCTTATTGATCTATCATCGCAAAAAAAATCATTAGTTCCAATCCGAAAAATATGCCTGCCGGTTAATCGATATTAAAGCAACATTGAGAAGTCTTGAATGATTTTGCTGATAACCTTTCTTGTTCATTTTATTCATGTCATCATATGAATATTAGAAGCATCGCAATAAGAGAAGAATTGAGTTCAACTCCTCTTTTTTAGTTCAGTATTGATTGGCGACATATATATTGATTTCTTCACAGAGAAACTGAGGCCATCTTAAAATAATCCGATGGACAAGGTTCTTAGGTTACGTTCTTTTCTTTGGTTGTTACGCTCAGTAAAGGCATTTTCCAAAAAGTCGATAGACAGAAAGTACAACAGTGTACATATGAGCATCAGTAGGCATTCTAGCGCTACTGTTTTATTATTCCACCTTAGGGGGTTCTACCTTGGAATTGGGTGCAATTCTGGGAAAGGGAAGTCATAGAACTGGGGCTACGCAGCGCGCAGCCAATGGAAAATTACTACAGCGAAATATAGGAAGTGGCTATTACAAGAAGAGTCAATTTCCGGTAGGACTGCCTTTGAACTCAGCAGCAGGTTGCAAGGGTAAAAGGCGGGAAAGGAAGGGTGAGATTTAAAAGCATCTGATAACGGAAAGAAAGTGCAAATCTAACGACATCATTCGCCTGTTGTTCGATTCTCTCAACAGGAGGAGGGAGAGGAAAGGGAAGGGAAAAGGAGAGCAAGAAGAGCAAGAAAAGGAGGAAGAAGAGGATGGAAAAAAGAAGCGCGTATTAAAAAGAAGACGAGGGACAAGGGAGAAGAAAAAAAGGAGGGAGAAGATGAGGAGGAAGAATAACAAAAAAATGAAGAGAGTAGCAAGAGAACGAGAACAGAAGGGTGAGAAATAGTAATAGGAAGAGGAGGGGGAACAGAAGTTGAACAAGGGTGAAGGAAAGGAGGAGAAAGAATAAGAAGAACAAAAAAGAGAAGAGGTAGGAGAAGCAGGGAGGAAGCGTGAAAAGAGGGGTAGGAGGAAGACGAGGAGAAAGAAGGGAAGGGTAAGAGGAGAAAGAAAATGGGGAAGAGGAAAACGGAAAAAGAGAAGAGAATGTGAAGGAATAATAATAATAATAATAATAATAATAATAATAAAAGAAGAAGAAGAAGAAGAAGAAGAAGAAGAAGAAGAAACAAACAAACAAATAAAAGAAAAGAAAGAAAAGAAAAAGGAAGACGAAGAGAAGAAAAAAGATGACGGAAAAAAGGATGGGATCAAAATGAATAATATTAAAAGAAGCAAGAACAAGGGAGAAGAAAAAGTGATGGAAAACGAAGAGGAGGATGTGGATGAATAACAAAAAAAAAGCGTAGTGGCAAAAAGAGGAGGAAGGAGAGTAAAGGGGGAGAAAGGAATAAGAAAATCAAGAAGTGGAAGAAGAGAACGAACAAAAGAGAGGATGTGAAATATTAAGAAGAAGACGAAGAAGAAGAAGAAGAAGAAGTAGGAGGGTGATAAAGAAGATCAGCCTCAGAGTAAGAAGAGAAGGATGAAAAAGATGAAGAAGAGGAGGAAGAGGAAAATATTGTGACTCATAAAAATAATGAATGTTATGGGAAGAGAAGGAAAAAGAAAAGTAAGAAAAATAGAAAGACATGAACGAGGAAGATGAATCATTGCTGCCGTTTTAGGCTGTTTTTGTTTAACGGCACATCAACACCTATATGGTCAATTTAATGCCGAAATCTAAATATGTGCATGCATTTTTTTTAATTTTAGAGATAATGGTCTTAGTGCGACAAGTCTTATTAATTAACCCAAAGCTAAAATCATTTGGGCACTCCGATGTTGCGTAATGATTAACAAGATTGTCTCGCTAGAACATTTACGACTTGATGCCCCTTACTTTAGGCCTTGTGTCAAATCTAAAAAACGTTTAAAAATCACCATAGTTAAAACCATTTGGGCACTTCGACGTGGTGTGATGGTTAACAAGCTTGTCTCACAAGAGCAATTGCTACTGAATAGTTAGTTCGATCCTCACTGGGGGGCCCAAACTGTTGGCCTTGTGCCGCACGTAAGATACGCTTAGAAAATCACCATTACTTACCGAAAATTCGCAAGCTTGTCTCTCTAGATCAATTATGACTGAATAATGTGTTCGATCCTCACTAGGTGTCCCATCCTTTCGGCCTTGTGCCACATCTGAGAAAATCACCATAGTTAAAATCAGAAATGGTTTTACTTTCTAGGAATCATAATGAACAAAGAAGTAATTTAAACTTTAACACTTATAAGACTCTTTGCAGGAACGAGAGATAGATGGAAATAATGAACAACTTACCTAATTTTAGCTGGATAGACATAAGCGTTGAGCAAAAGGGAGTGTTAAAGATGTAAACGCTGTTTACAGTCAAAAGGAGAATGGAGAGCCGTGATCTTCCACATCTTGAAGGAACCTAGCAAATAAATGATGACGTTGATGATCACTGTATATAAGAGGTGTTTTGAATAACGATTGGCACTACTTGAAATAGAAATGGCGCATTGTGTTCACATTAAAAAAATGATAATATTGGAATATTTACGAGGATGCGATATTGGACTAACTATAAAAAGAACAACATAATTCTAAAGTGAGTTTCAATTTATGCTAATAATGACAAATTCTTTGATCTCGAAAGAAGTCGATTACACTGGAATATTAGCTGTCAAATCTTTAGATATAAATTAATGGCTGATTCTGTGAAAGAAGCTGGCTGAAATGGCTGTACTCAATCGACTTCTAGAATTATTTTTTGTAATATAACTGACATTAAGCAGATGTGCTCCTTCCTTATATCTCAATAGATTAGATGTAAAAAAAGATTGCTGCCATAGCTTGTCTGTTACTACACAATCCTAATTCTCAGCCTTAATATATTTCAAAATCGCTTGCGCGATCTTATGGTAGGATACGTCTCCCACAATGCCACCACTTTCCCACAGACAAATTTGCAACCCGGCTGCTAATCTCTCATTTTTTTTCCATGTTCAGATGAACTCCTTTGTTTAGTTCCACCAGTTCAGACCTTTACTGCTATGACACGCCATGTTACTTCTGCAAGGTCGACTCACCCTCATTTCTCCCATGTTCCCAGTTTAGAGAGAATGCTCCAATAGAAAAGGCTCCCACGTAGGTGCTCTCCTTGAAATGAAAAGTCAAATCGTTATCTATCCTCATTCAACTCGTAACCTTTATTTCCTACCACCTCTCCTTCCACTAATATCACACTTCATTTATCATAACAACTTTAGTATTAAAGCTCTACCTTGAGTGGCTCTTGAAATTTCTATTAGAAAAAACAAAAGCACAAGAAGAGAAGCGATCAGTGTTTTAGTGTAACTGAAGTTGCTAATCTTGTTTTTTTTTATACGCTCACTGTGCTAAGTTGAAATTTGAAATGCTAATTTTCTAGGCGATCAGGATTTTACAATTGTAAAATTGACGTTCCTATTTCCTTCTGTTTGGTCTTGTGCTGTAGTAAGTGAAGTTCTGTAAAGATTAAAATGCCGGAACTCTACCCCATGAACGATAAAATGACATATATCTTTTTAATACAAGGGATTATTGTTTCAAGGGTATAAAAGCCAAGAATGTTGATAGCAATTTTCGAATATCCTCTTTCTATTTGTCATTTTTTACCTTATGCAAAACTAATCTTATCAGGTATTTAAATGCATGTATTTTTTTTCAATCTCGATCACCCCAAGTAAGGCAGTAAAGCCACTAAGACACAATGGCTACTGGAGAAGCATTATTAAGAAGCGAGAACAAAAGAAAAATTATCAGATGGACAGTAGATAGAAGCTGTTATTGCATTTAAACTTTACTTATTGTTAGTCAGTTAAGTGTCATGCGTGATACACGCTTAGGCGATCATGTATCTTTCGATACATGACTGAAGAGGCAGATTTTTCCCGCAGTAGGTTGCCGTTTCTTACTGCAGTAGACCAGTTGCCATCCAAGACTATAGAACCCGGTCTGTCCTGCTATTTATCCATGGCTGGGGGTGGAAGAGGATTCATACCTTTCCCAAGGGTATTAGCACGTCAGTGAATGTAATGGATTTTGAATGGAATTCGAACTCGGCTCTCCAATTCCTCAATCCGAGCCACCATCCATTTCTAATATGATGATTTTCTAAGTGTAACTTAAATGTGACAGTTATGTACCATGCGTGATACACGCTTAGGCGATCATGTATCTTTCGATACATGACTGACGAGGCAGATTTTTTTCCCGCAGTAGGTTGCCATTTCTTTCTGCGGTAGACTAGTTGGCATTCAAGGCTTTAGAACCCGGTCTATTCTTTCTATTTACACATAGCTGCGTGGGGAAGGGGGGAGAAGAAGAGGATTCATACATTTCCCAAGCGTATTCGCAAGTAAGTGAATGTAATGGATTCCCTTGCGTGCTAAAACTCTTAACTATTGTACATCTTCCTATAATAAGCATTTATTTCCTCTTTCGATATCCGACGTCGATAAAACAACTTAACAACCCATGCAACCCTCTAAATTAAGTGGCTTTGGGGCTTTATATTTGGTGAACATTTAGTAAAACAAAAAATTCTGAAGCTCTACGGGGCTTATGGTGACATGTTTTTTGGTCGAAATCATTGCTGGACACGAAACATGCTTCAGATATAAGATAAGGAATCAGAAATTCTACGAATTTTTTGACACGCGGATATTCCATTTAAGATGAACACTCTTTCTGTTTTTTTGGGGGGGGTGTTAATAGTGGTAAAGTTCTATCCCTTTTTTTCTGTTTATAATTTCGTTTTATTTTATTTTTTTAATTCGGCGCCAGCTTTAAGTTGTCCTCATGCTAAATAGGTTGATGGTGAATTGTCCTATGCCTTAGTTGTCAGGGAGACGATTTGGGTGGTGTTGAGTCGGCGGTACTGAAATCGGGGTGATGAAATATCCCATCTCGCCTATCTATACATGTTGAAACACAGGTTCCCGTACAATCACCGAAGTTAAACAACGATGAGCCCGGTCAGTACCCAGACAGGTGACCGCTTGGGAATTAAAGGTTCTGTAATAAGATTCCATGTGCTGTTGGTGTAATGGATAATGGCTCGGAATTGTTTATCAGAGATCCGAGTTCCAAAGCCAGTTTGATTCGGTATATTAACTAACGCACAAATACCCCTTAGATAGGTAAGAAACCACTTCTTCTTCTTCCCCCTCAGCTTTGTTTCAATTCATAAGTCTTGTATCACGAAGCCATTATTATATTCAGCGGTTAAACTGTTGATTCGTTTTCTAAATGTTATCAAACCTTTGCAGGTTATTTAAAGAAAACAAATATTTTAAGATTGTAAGAATTTATTGGAGATAATAACAGTTTAGTGATACAAAACTTACTAATCAAAGTAGAATCCAGTAGGGTTATAAAAACCTCGGGGAATTCCAGTAAGATGTCTTTAATCATTTCAAAGATACAACGGCTCAAAGCTTCATCTAACAACTGGACAATTTTTCTGTTACACGACTTGGTCAATTATATATATATATATATATATATATATATATATATATATATATATATATACATTAACCCATCGATAAGCGGAGATTTTTATATATATATATATATATATATATATATATATATATATATATATATATATATATATAATATATATATATATTATAATGTTTTATTAATTAACCCATAGCTAGAGGGAGAAGAGATGGATCCATAATTATGTCGGAGAGTTATGCGTTAGGGAATATAACAAACACAACGGTGAGGGAACCGCTGCTCTCCGGTTAACAATTCTGAGCCATTATTCATCTCAATAACTGCACAGGATATTTATTTAAGCCCTAAAACCGAATCAATCACTGAAATTTGAATTCTACTTATATTACGTGGGCAGGAGCTGCGCAGTCTTCACTTCCCAGTTTTGATATTATCCAAATGAGTAGTGGCTTTAAATAGCCTGAAATGGTTGACAAACTTCAGAAAATGAATGAATCAATCAATAAAAAATGGACTAAGACAGAGCTGTAACACTAAACAAAAAAAAACAACCTACAATGACTGACTTGGCTGTAATAAACCGGATGTAGCAGCAAAATTGTCCAAATCGTGTAACAACATGCGATGATTCTACATCATACAAAATATCTAAAAATCCACTACACTAATTGAGTTTATTTTTCCAGGTTTTCAGATAAGACGTTTACCCACGTTGACACCATTTGTGGTATGAATCACTGAAAAACCCTTTGAATTATTCAGTTATAAAGAAAACAGGTTAAAATTGTTCTGTGTCATCACTATTGTCTTCCCAACTGAGCAATGGTGAGAGAAAAATGATCATTCAGGCCTTCAGTAATAGTACCAGCATTCATACTCTGGCTTCCATCTTCAAAGTCTATTCAAGAACAATTAAGAGAACGGTGAATAGGTTTAAAAAAAGATGAAAGGGCAGAGAGGAAAACTGGATCAGGTAACAACAGGAAGAGGGATCATCATTTCAGCATAGATCTAAATACATTCTTATTGTTCAAAGTAGAGTTCAACAGTGTTATAAAAACCTCGGAGAATTCCAGTAAGATATCTTTCATCATTTCTAAGATTCAACGGTTCAAAACTTAATCTAACAACTGAACAATTTTGCTGTTACACGATTTGGACAATTTTACTGTTACAACCAGTATTTGTACTAAATTTTCCATCTGAATAGATAATAGAAAATGCTTTCTTTCTTTTTTTTTCATAAACCATACTTGCAACTGCATTAAGACGTTGCATTAATTTGAGATTGGACTGAAACGAAAATCTTGATTATTACAGTAAATGCTACCATAATAACAACTTCCGGAAATTGGAAAAATATCAGGATTTCTCAGTGAAATAGAAATATTCATGGAGGCGAAAATGAATAAATACATTCGAAAATAAATAAACAAATATCCACTAAAAATAAAGATTATATATATATATATATATATATATATATATATATATATATATATATATATATATATGTAACAAGTACGAAACATTATCGATCAGAACAAACGCACAGGATATTTAAGCCCCAAAAAACGAATCAGTCACTGAAATTTGAATACTATCTGTATTATATGGGCAGGAGCTGCCCAGTCATTACTTCCCAGTCTTGATAATATCCAAAAGCGTACTGGCTTTAAATAACCTGAAATGGTTGATAAGCTATAGAAAACGAATGAATCAATCAATAACAAATGAACTTAGAGCTGTAACACTAAAAAAAAAAAAAAAACAACCTGCCGAAATTGACTTGGTTGTAATATACCGGGTCTAATAGCATGCGATAACGTTTCGGCCGTTGTACGCTCCAGCCTTCTTCAGGTGGTTGGAATGTTGATTTGAACCCTAGGAGAACGGACCAGTATTCCAATAGATAATCTAATGGAGATGTTGACTTTCTGTACACAAGCAACACATTTCGGAATGGGATCACACATATATTGACAAGATGAGGGCTTAGCAATGGGCTCGCTATTATCAACAGCAATGGCGAATATATACATACATGGAATTCTTTGAGGAAATTGCATTAGAATCTATATCTCTAAGACTACTTCTATGGTTAAGATACGTAAATGAGACCTTCATACTCTGGCCACACCAGGAAGATGTCCAGGTACTACTGGACCATTTGAACTCGATACAGTTCACAATGAAGAAAGAGAGCAAAAACACACTCCCATTCCTGGATGTTCTAATATCTCGAACAGAGCATACTGCAAACCGACATTTACCGGAGAGTACCACAATTTCAACTCCCACCATCCATACAACTTAAAGAAAGGGATCGTCCGCTCCGTTGCTTACAACACCGAGCAAAAGTCATAAGTGGTGACCCAGAGACATTAGATAAAGAATTGGTCAGCATAAGCAGTACCCTACAACGTAACAACTACCCTGGGTACATGGCAGCAGCTCGAATAAAGTGGGATAGGCGGGTACAAGAGGTGGACAACACTCAGAAAACAATCTGCCTGCCTTATGTGAAGGGATACTCAGAGAAAATACAAAGGACCCGCGGCCCATATGACATCAGGACAACTTTCAAAAGCTGGACGACACTTCGCAGATACCTCGCCCGAATAAGACCCCCATAGAGGAGAACATGACTAAAGACTGTGTGTACGATATCCCGTGCAGCTGCGTTAAGAAATATAAAGGGAAAAGAGGCCTCCCCTTTAAGGTAAGACTTCAAGAACACCAAAAAAGCTTTAACACAAGTGGAAGTGGAAATTTCAGGCATGGCTGATCACATATGGATCAGGTTGAAATCATAGACAAAGAACATCATTGGAAAATTCGTAAACTTAAGGAATCAGCACATATGTTAGGCCACAAAATCTCCTGAGCCGACCAAGCATAAAAAAGAATACAATATGGGAATCAGTAATAAGAAATGCCAGCGAAAAGCGATAATAACAAAATAAATTGCAATATGAGCTCTGGTAAAAATGTTTGCTGAAGACATTAGGTCTATAAATCCCAGAAATTCATACACATATGTCGTCAAGGACACATGAAACGTTGGATAAAGGCGTTAGATCCAATGACAGGACCCAAAGAGTATGAGTTCAATACCTATTTACGGCACGTGGAACTAGAACAGTTTACACCAGCGAGGGAAATAAAGGGTTCAGTTCAACATTCCAACCACATGAAAAAGGCCGGAGCGTACAACAGCTTAAACGCTGTGATAAATATGGCAACAAAGACAAGGACGATAGCCTGAACAATGTAAATAGTATACAAAATATGTCATCTCAGAAATATAGGCTGAACATGTGATTATTATCCTCCCTACAAAATGTTTAAAATCTCAAAATCCAGTAAACTGAGTTTCTTTTCCCAGGTTTCAGATAAGATCTTTTCCCACGTAGACACCATTTGTCGTACGAATCAGTGAAAACCTTTTGAGTTATTTAGTTAGAAAGAAAAAGGTTAAAATCGATTTGTTCCAGCCTCACTGACTTCCCAACTGAGCAATGGTGAGAGTAAAAATAGCATTCAGTAATAGTACCAAACCTCATACTCTTGCTTCCATCTTCAAAGTCCATGCAAGAACAAGAAAGTGAACGGAGAAATAGTTTTAAAAATAAGGGACAGTCGAGAGGAAATCTGGACCAGGAGGTCACAATAGGAAGTGGGATCATCATTTAAACATGGATCTAAATAAATTTTTATTGCTCAAAGTTGAGTCCAATAGTGTTATATAAACCTCGAAGAATTCCAGAAAAATATCTTTAATCAATTGTAAGATACAACGTTTGTATTGGATATGAGAGTTTCCAGCTGAATAGATAATAGAAAATCGTATCTTCCTTGTTTTTTCTTTCTTTTTTTTTCTTTCAAAGATATCGCTTAAAATTGTATTAAGCATGGAATTTGAGATTGGACTGAAAAGAAACTCTTCATTATACCAGTAAATCCGATCATACCTTCGAATTCCGGAGGTCATTTCTTTTAAATAAAAATGAAATTGTAATGATATCTGGATTTCTCAGTGAAATACAAATATTCATGCAGACGAAATAAATAAATACAATGTTTAATTAATAAATGTGTATCCACAAAAATAACGTTTAAAATATATATATATATATATATATATATATATATATATATATATAGATAGATAGATAGATAGATAGATAGATAGATAGATGGGATAACGATATAGGCATTTTTATAGAAATATTTATATACCAATAAATGTGTTGAAAGAAAATATATCTGAAAAACTTATTAAAAGCTTTGGGGCGCGTTTCATCCGGATGACACGTTGTAAAAAAACATTCCCCATATATATATATATATATATATATATATATATATATATATATATAAACAAACACACAAACACACAAAAACACACACAAACACATACACACACAAATATATATATATATATATATATATATATATATATATATATATATATATATATATAGCGTCCATCTTCAAAGAACAATCAAGAGATATATATATATATATATATATATATATATATATATATATATATATATATATATATATATCTTTATTTTCGTCTATAGATCTGAATATTCGAGAACTCTCATTAACGAAAAATATATTGATATTTGGTGGTTCGCTGTCTTCCCATTTCTCTCTTACTCTCGATATGTCCTGTGAGGGTTAATTTTCCAAAGCCTTCTTTCCTCATTATGTGTACAATAAATTTTCTCACTATGATTCTGTGTATAAGTGTACATTTCGCCATTTTTACACAGGATGGAATTCAGGAAGCATTCTGAAAAGTCTAATATACTTTCCGGAAAGAGACAGGAACAATTTGAAAGCCGAGAAACTATAGAGACAATATCGCACAGAAGAATAAAAACTATAAAATATAATCTAGATAAGGGAATATTTATGAAAATTTATGAATATTGTTAAGGAAGATCAGAAAAACGTGTAAGAATTCACGATTCTCTCAGCATTGTGAAAATATTTTCAGAATCTATTTTATATCTATAATTCTACAATTCGTCCATGCTTAGAATATTGCTGTATCATATAATCCGGTACTCCTGCGAGAGGTTCTTGTTAAAATCTAAACAAGAATTGGCAATATTATTGGTCCTGATCTGGCGTTTCGGTTTCAGTGGCTATTCCACCGAACTAAAGTTGACAACCTCTTCCTTTTTTATAAATTCTTTCATCGTAACTGTTGGGATCAACTGTTCGCTATGACTTTTTGAATTTAAGCGCAATACTAGATTAGCAACAAGGTTTCATTAAATTTACAATTGAATTGAGTAAATATAACCGTAA
>CAHIKZ030005535.1:1510000-1525000 GCA_903632075.3 Acanthosepion pharaonis
TATATATATATATATATATATATATATATATATAGTCAGGATGTGTCTGTGTGTGTAACAAATGCACGGCCACAATTTTCGACGGATTTGCACCAAAATTTACATGCACATGCTCCAAGTTAGCGGGAACGCCAAGACCGACGTTGCATTTCCCAACTCCCATCGATAGTGGAAATAATCGATTTTTTCATGCTTGTACGGCAGTTTTCATGTAGTTTACGGCCATTTTCTACTGACCAGAGTGAGAGTCTCTAGCTGGCTGCCACGAATAGGCATGAAAATTCTATTGGCTAGCGTGAGAGCCAACAACTGACTGACACGAATTTTAACTAGCATGCAAAAAAATCGATAGCTGCATTTGTCACAAGTGGGAAAATTAATGTTTAGTATAGAGATTAGAAAAAATTTGCAATGTGAGATAGGCAAGAAGTAAGGCATGTAGCAACATCAGCATGGCAAAGGACACTCGTTTAAAGGCAAGGAAGGGCAAAAATATTTTAAGTCAAGTGATAGTGATTGCTGTATGAGTCGTATGATTTTTGAATCAAGCACGGGCAACGCCGGGCCATTCTGCTAGTGTATATATATATATATATATATATATATATATATATATATATATATATATATATATATATATGTGCGCTGTATTTATCCGTGACAGCTAATATTTGCGGTTGATAGTAATTGGTAACGCCAGGTTTCACACGATTTTCACACAAACAGGATTATTTTTTCACAAGTGGATCTATTTATGTTTTATTTGTTTTTGTTTCAAGCACGGGTAACGCCGGGCCATGCTGCTAGTATATATATATATATATATATATATATATAATAAAATAGGCAAGTTGCAACGCTAAAGTTCAAATATTTCAAGTGAGAATTTTTATATAAATTTTGTAATTTGGTAAATCCACGAATTTTTTTATTATAAGTGTTTTTCAGTTAACATGACATGAGCTAAATTTGGTAAATCTACGAATGATGGAGACTTGCACGCTCCAACATTAAACAGCCCTTAATAAATACATCTTTCGCTATGCAACACATTTATTTCGTCTTCCAGTTTTGATTCTAAAGGAAAAAATACAGCCTGATGATGGAGACAGGGGTCTTTGAAAGTACTAGCTGAATTAAAAAGTACACCATATCCAGTTTATACATAAGGATCTCATCATTCAGTGGATTATTAGTAGTATAATGCTTATAATTATGTCTACTAGCGAAGGGATTTCGCCAATAATTGCATTAATATTGCTAATTGATTCAAGGTATAATTAACTCTTTGTAATATATATATATATATATATATATATATATATATTAACGTAATCGCCAATTTGTTTCTTGCTTGAACGCAATCTTTATTCCTGATGACACTAAGGTATAAGTGTTGCTAAGTGTGAATAAATAAGAAAAAGGAAAATATTATTCAGGAGCGGGAACAAAAAAAGTACTGACATCAGGAAGGTAACGATTAAGACTCAATTTGAATTTAAAGTTTTGTATTAATTTATCGATTGTGTCAAATGATCAATGTTAAGAGTTTTCATCATTTTTATGCATGAAAATTTATTTGCAAATTGGAAAAAAATTATTTTTATTCAAATAATACCAAAACTCATAAATCGAGCCATCTCACTATTTTTTTTTATCTACGTTATTTTTTATCCCTATTTTCTTAGTTGTAAACAAATATGTATTTCGGAATATTCTCTATTATGTTCTTTCTTCCCGATTTTCAGGGTGATGCAAAAATCGATTAGCATAGAGGTCAATTGATAGGTCAAAGAGGTCCTGTTGAGTGGTCACCGAGATTATCAGAAATCACATTCTTGGAGTTTTGGTGTGGATCCATTTAAAATCAGGCCCCAAGGAATATTGAGGAAATTAAAGAAAGAATTAAATATAAATGCAGTAAAATGACAGAGCAAATTCTCCAACGTTTTAATGGATTATTCAGGCTAAACTTAACCTTTCCAGTCTATCCCGACGACACGACGCTATTCAGCTGCTCGCTAACTGCAGTAGAGGGGGCACTGTTCGTTTTTAACAAGGCGAAAAGGTTTTGGGTGTGTGTCAACTGGTCGAAGACCAAGCTGATGCACATAGGAGACGGCTCCGATTCACCGCCCAGCATCACTGGAAGGTGAACCTGACGAGTTCGTCTCGTCCTTCATGTACCTAGACTCATGAAGTCTCCAACACAGGCGACATCTTCACGATCAACAGAAGACGTAGGATGGCTGTAGTTGCCATGAGTGTCCTCTGGAGACCATGATGGCGGCCTCACAATATCTTCCGATGCTCCAATTTACTACTCTACAAAGCCAACATCCTCTCCGCATTATAATACGGTGCCGAGACGTGACCTATCAGCAAAACCCTTTCATTCTGCATCCATAGTTTCGAGTCCCGCGCTCACAGTACCACTGACGGGTGCACTGGTCCGATCTTTTGTACAATGGAAGACCGGCCAGCCCGCCATCATCCGGACCATCATTCAGCAACGGGTTCGCTGAATTGTTTACGTCCTGCGATGACCTACTGACCACCCTACATGTTCGACCCGATATCTGCAGACTGGGGACGACCGCGCTGCAGATCACGTGACCGTTAAAAGGATGTATTTCGCCAAGACCTCCAGAGCACAGTCTGGTGATGGAGGATTTCCCAGTTAGGCATTTATCCTGATATTTACTGCCGTCTTAGCCACAAATCAGACAGATCTGACAAAGTAAACCTGGCAGCTGCTCTTGAAAAAAATCCTCCAATCAGTGGTTAAATGGGGCAAGAAATAACTTGTGATATGAACATAACTACGTCGCTGGCTTCAGACATTATTCCAAAACTAGGCTCACATAAGGCAAGCAGATGTGATGGAATGTAACGGGATCCCAGCCGTCATCCTAAAGATACGTGCTCCCGAGCAGGCTTCAGATTTCTTCAAACTCCACAGCAAATTAATTGTGGCATCCTGCTTTCCATATTGTTGGAAATCTTTGTCAGTAGATCATGCTTTAAGAACTCTGGCGAACACGCTTATCCCTCACATGATCATGCTAATAATGTTATTGAGTTTTATCAAAGTATCGAAGCTCTAATCTATGCTGAAGTGTTTAAGCATCTTGCTTCTAACGACCTACTCTGGGACAAACAATATGACTTCCATTTCGCCAGTACTACTGCTGATGTGTTAAAAGTTATCAATGAATTTGTAAATGAAACTTCAGATTAGAACGACGAAGCTCGGATTTAGCTCTCAATATCACACTGTGTTTCGACGGAGTTTGGCATACTGGCCTTCTTCGCCACCTCCAAGGCTACGGTGCCACAAAACGAATGTTAGATTTAATCAAATCGTTCCAGTCAAATGAAAGTCGTTTTGAACGAACTGTCTTCCAGATCCTTTCACATGAACGCGAGCGGCCTCCAAAGACTCTATCCTGGATTCTACGATGATTCTGATCTTCATCAATGATCTCCCGAATGTCACCAGTTCCCGACTGGGCATTTATGCAGATGACACAACTATTTACTCCTGTCTCGATAGAAAATCCATCAGATCCGACAAAGTAAACCTGTCAGCTGCTCTTGAAACGGACCTCCAATCAGTGGTTCAATGACTGATGCTAAACTCCAGGCGGTCAACACAGTACACTCTCTTGGCCTCACGTTTTCCACTGACATGCAATGAAGCAACCACATCGAATCAATTGCTACATCTATTACAAGGAAAATTAGTTCACAGTATTGTGCCAGAATATTTTTCGCGTCAGATTCCATCTTGCACATTTATAAATCTACGATTCGCCCGTGCATTGAATACTGCAGCCATATCTGGTCTGGTGCTCATGCTGTACATTTAGAGATTATTGACAAAATCCCAAAAAGGGTCTGCAATGTAATCTATCCTTACTGGTCATTTTGACATCAGTTATTTTCTCACCGACATAACGTAGCTGCCTTTTCTACAAATATTTTCATGACACATGCTTTGACAAGCTTTCTTCCCTAGTGTCCCGACTAAATGAATTTAAACGTGCTCTTAGATTGACAAATAGGTTTCACCGTTTTAGTGGTGTAGAACTAGCTAGATGCAACCGCCATTTCTGCTTCTTCTTTTCTCGCACTTCCCACCTGTGGAACTCCCTTCCGATTCCCTGCTTCCTGACAGCTAGAATTTTCAAAAACTTAAATGCGATATCCATTGCCATCTTCCGTTTTCTTGAACCCGGTTTCTTTAGGATGTTTCCGAAATACACCCCATTCGCAGTCTCCTTGTTCTCTTTCACTTTTCCCCGCTGTAACCCCCTACTTTCTAGGGACGTTATCTAGTTTGCTTGAGGTGAAACGATATAAAAAATACAGCGGGTAGCCACAGGTGGCGTTTTGTGTGTAATGCGATCGCTTAATTCTTTACAAAGTCGATGATACCTCAGAGATATAAGGGAAGATTAATGATGCTTTGACGGTGTATTGGTTTGGTTTGTTTTACGACATATCAACACCTCAATGGGTCATTTAATGCCGACAATTTTTTTTATTCCTCTTAATATGTTTTTCTTCAAAAATCTATATCTGGGAATATTTTCCTTGAAGAAATCTATAGCTGGTAATATTTTTTTCAAAGAATGTATAGCTGTTTGTGTTGCTGGTATTTTTTTTAAAGTATTGCTGATAATAATTTTTCCTTCAAAAATTATTGCTGGTAATATTTTTTTATTACAAAGTATTTCTGGTATTAAAACCTATTTTACACAAGTTTGGGTGTTAACTATTTGCCCATCGTTGGGACCCTAACAGGTGCTACCACCCCGGGTCAGGTTGGACCTGGGAACGCCAGCAATTATTAGGTGGTTCCAAGCTCCTCAAAACCTCCTGATCAGAGGCCTTGCTTTTGTTACGTAGTTTATCGTCTTACCCAGGACGCGGATGTAGTTTATCGTCATACTCAGGACAGTTTGACGGTGTATTGTTGTTACCTGAATTATGTTGGTCGGACAAAAAAGATCATCTCTTTCCTTTTGAAACCAAGATTGCCGAAAAATTGAAGGCGTATTTACGTACATATACAAGGCATTTCATTTTTGATTTCAGGTAATTGTTCGGGTGATTTAAGCGAAATATTCGATTTTTTTTTTTTTAATTCTATGCGTATGTCTTCGCATGGGCCTGTGTGTATGTCTTTTAGTCCTACCTTTTAAAAGGTTATGTCATGAAAACTTTTTTATTATACAAGAAAGATAAACTTATAATAACACTTAAAATCTCTATCTGGGGTTTGGAAAATATGGTAACTCGACCTACAGTAGGAAATCAATATCCGTTTATTAGTGTCAATGTTTAATCCCGGAAAAAAAAACAGTTGGAGAATTTTAAAATAACACATTCTGTGAAACTGAGAAAATCTTAATGTGCTCTCTCTCTCTCTCGCTCTCTCTCTCTCTCTCTCTCTATCTATCTATCTATCTATCTATCTATCTATCTATATCTCTGTCGTTCGCTTGCTATCGTCTATGTGCGTGTGTGTGTCTGTGTGTGCAAAGAATCAATCGTGGTTAACTCGGGTGGAGTAGATGACACGTCTTTGAGGTCTCTGTCGAAATTTGCTCAAGGCGCAGACGCGAACGGAAGTGTACAGATGAAGGTGAAACGCGTCCAATTATTGTCTTCCCTTTGATTGAACTTCCGGTTGCAAGTCCCTTCACTGCCACTTGGTCGATTTCTTCTATTTCGATTTGGAGTGGTGTTGGATTAGCATTTGCTTCCGGTGTCCGGCGTCTCCTATTCGATGAAATCGGTCTTTCATGAGTTGAGAGTAGAGTCTGCAAGAAAGAGAAGCAAAAGGCTTTCATACCAGACTAACCCGAAGCTAATCATATCTCACAAACTCTTCAAACGAACACGTTCATTTTATCAGTTATCTATTGGTATATATAAAATTATATAAATTTTCAAGACATCCTTCACACACACACACACACACACACACACACACACACACATATTACATTGGTCAACATTGCTAAGAAACAAAACACATTTTTTAGCTAATTTGATGGTGCTGATTGTGAAAATGACTTTAGTTATTCATGGTTAGCTCCCGTTTTTGCTGTACAGAGATTGCACATTTCTGAAAAAAATATCAATTTACGATCTTGACTGACTTCAAAATTCAGTTAATAAATGTCGCAGAAACCCTTCAGTTTTCCGGTAGGCCGAGTAATTTATGACAGCCTCCTGAGATTAACTATTTTTATAAGCAAAAAATCAAAAAAAGTAAAAAGTTTTAAAATAGGAATACCGAATTTTTCCAATTTGTTGCTAAAATTCAAATGAACTGATAAACTTTATCAGTAATACACTTTGGTAAACCTGATAATTAAGGTAACATCAAAAAAATGAAATCATAAAATCTTCTGTTTGATATTCATAAATTTATCCCATCACTTTTATCCCTTCACTACGGAAGGAAACCAAGCATATTGAGAGCATTTTGTTCTCACAGTTGGAAAGAAACTCCAACTAAAGAGATCCCAATTGAATACATCTATCCCATTGTAAATGTTACTGCTGGAATATCAAAAGGGACTTAAATAACATTGAACATAACAATCAAGAAATAAAATATTTTACCATAGTTCTTATGTTTACGAAGGTTTTATTTCTGCTCTTAGATTATTAAATGATTTGATGAAAATACTTGCTGGTTTTGGTATATTCAATCGTGTTTTTTTTAAAGACTTAGGGTCTGATTTTTATTGCACAAATAGTATAAGCAGACCAATATTTGTTGGTTTAAATACGAATTTAGAGGTTTCTATGATTTTACTTTGAGAAATGTCAAACATTGCCAATGAAAATCCATCATTTTGCGGACATTCATTGCTTTCATGAGTCATTTCATGCCCATATTCGAGCAGGTCTGAAAAGTTCTGACTGACTCTTATATAAATAAATATATATATATGTACACACGCACATATCTATCTATCTATATCTTTCTCTCTCTCACTCTCTCTCTCTCACTCTCTCTCTCTCTCTATATATATATATATATATATATATATATATATATATATATTAAAGATAGAAGCGAAGAACTTTGCCTTGTCTGTCGAGAAGAATATGATGTCGGTTCTTTGCCTCTGTTAGAGAATTTTCAAATAAAGTCACTCTTAAAAGACACATGGTTCATTGTCCCAAGCGCTTTCCAAACGGAAAAATAAATATAAGAATGATTGGAAAAACTAAATAATAGTCTCCTATTCCCTATGTATATTTGTATCAATATGTTTTGTTACCACAAGATAGAATCTCTCCTCAATATCTTTCTATATCTCTGAGATGAAGTATTGTTTAAGTATTAGGATTAATTATAATTATGAGTATTTATGATTATTATTGACATTTTCGGACTATTATCCTCATCTTTATTGCGATATTCACAACGTTTCGACCGTTGTACGTTCCGGCCTTCTTCAGATGATTGGAATTTCAAACCGAACCCTTTATTTTGTCCACCGGGTTAAATTGTTCTAGTTCCACATGGCATGCCTCTTCCTGGTGTCTCAGTTGTTTCCCTTTAACTCCAAGCTTTTTGGGTTCACCCCTATTGTAGCCTGGTATTGAACTCATAACTCAGTCAGTGAATCTAACCACTCTTCATCCGCTGGGCCATGTGTCCTTGAGGACACATTCTTTAGATTTAGTGACTAGACCCGAAACTTTGTGAATGGCAAAGAAGATGCGGATAACAGTCCGAATGATGTAAATCCTTTATAATGTAGGTACATTTTTGATTAGTCACTTTTTACCACTTCCATTCCTCTCCCATTAATCAACGAAGCTGGTACAATAAATCAAAGGCTCCAAACATGCAGTTTATATTTTCTTATCCCATAGAATCCGCCCCCTTCGATATCATCACCTTTATGTAGCTTTCTAACATTTTCTTTATGCATTGGTCTGCTTTAATACCATTAATATCATTATTCGTACATTTGTTTAAAGTACCCACTTTTATAAAAATCTCTTTAACTGTTACATCTTTCACGGTGTATATATATATATATAGCTGGCCACTCGTATTCATGGATACCCGTCTACTGCTGCAGACGCTTGCTCAGGCGCATTTGTGTTTATTCAACACCCACAGAGCCCACCTGAGCAACAAGGCTCAGTAGACCTTTGTTACAGTTACAGAGATCTAGCGTGATCAGCAATGTGGACAAGACCGCGATGACTTCAAGCTAGCACAGCTATCGACGGGCCCAAAGGTTCCCAAGGCTTGGGTCAACCCGTGGTATAGTTTTCAGGTACGTTCCATAACATCAGGATTCCTGACAAATCGACCATGGTGACATTCGAACCTCGGCCTGAATGCGAACATCCTAACCACTCGGCCACGTGCCCGTAATATCTTTCACTACGTGTTTACACACTGTTCTCAAACTGCAAATTCCATGTAAATTTCTTCTTTTCTGAGAATTTATCTCTGCAAACTTTACACATATTCATGTATTTGCTACAATTCTTCCACGTTTAAACCCATGGTCTTCCTGTTAGATTCATCTTCCGACTGCCTTTTCATGTCATATTCATTTTTCAATTCATTTTTATTTATTTGTTATTCAAGCTAAACTAGTCTCGATTTTGTATTTATTTCTTTTGCTAGTTTCTGTCTTTTGGCTTGCAATAAACCAGATGATGAACAGAACTTTGTCTTACCGTAAGGCGTTTATCTCGCTGTCTGATTTACGCAAGCGTGCGAGACGGACACTTAGAACAAGATACAATTAAATCCCACCTTATAAAATGCATTACAGTCATTCTCCACAAAATCAACAGTTTTTTTTTCGGTTAGGTATAAATCGCTTCATTTATTGCCCTTGTTAGAAGCTGATATTTCTTTATGAATCCCCCCCCCACAGTTATCAATGATATCATAGAAGAAAGCGAAGAGTACTGTACTTTTCTTTTACTTATTGTTCGCTAAAGTAGATTTGTCATGGTAGAAACGTCGTTTCCATTCACCTTCCTTAGCTCCAGTTTAATACTTGACACCACCAATACTTGTCACTTTCGCTTCATATATTTCGACAGATATGTTCCATATAATGGGCACTCTTCCCTAATGCTACAAGTCCATTTACTATATATATATATATATATATATATATATATATATATATATATAATATGATTGATACTATATGATGGTAAAAGTATAGTTTTAAGGTATGTTATATTTATGTGTAAAATTGCTCAATATCAGATATAGAGCTGATGTAATTATAAATTGAAACAGTTTAAGGAAGTAAATACATTAAAAATAGACGAATAAACACGTAATTAAATGTAATAATAATTAATATTACATTTTATATTATTGATTATTAATTTCTTCTTGTCTAGCTATAATTACTTTCCCCAGATCAACAGAAATAACAAAAAAAGCAATCAGAACTCATTTCAAAATTCATACACGAAAACAAAATTTTACTATGGTGCATAAAAATCGAAAATTAAAAACAAATACCTTGTAAAGTACCACTATAAATATAAATATATATATATATATATATATATATATATATATATATATATAGATATGGTTGGATAGATATCAATGCAGATAACATAATTTGCATTACACAACGTCAATACTTTAGAATAAACAAATAAGATAACCGACCCCCGAAAAAATAGTAAAAAATAAGCAAATTAAGTAATTTCGAACCGAACTATTTGCTTCGTCCACCGGGGTTGATTGTTCAAATTCCACGTGCCATGCCTCTTCCGGATATCTAAGTTATTTCTCTTTTAACTCAACTCTCCAAGGGTTCCAAGGGTTCACCAAAGGGTTCGGTTCGAAATTCCAATGACCTGAAGAAGACCGGAGCGTACAACGGCCTAAATGTTGTGAATATAGCAATAAAGATGAGGATAACAATACAAATAATGTAAATAATGCAAGTAATCGTAATACCTCAACTCACAGATATAGACAGAAATTAAGTAAATAATAAGTAAATGAACAAATTACAAATGCACATATAAACACAAATAAACGTAATAATAATAATAATAATAATAATAATAATAAACAAATAATTATGTAATCAGTAATAAATATAAGTAAAATGTTAAGAGAGAACCGCATTCGTATCCACAATTATTTGCACTCAACTGCCTGGAATAATCTGAAATATAATCGTTATCGCCTACCCGTATACCTTGCTATACTTAACGTAACATTAACCAGCATATATAAATAGTTGTGCCAACACACATGTGCTGAGGACTATGTTCAAATATGAAACAGACTGTCGCCGCTCGATGTTGCTCTCAGGGTTTAAAATATGCAGCATCCACACATATATATATATATATATATATATATATATATATATATATATATATATATATATATATATATATATATTAGAGTGTGCAGCTTACATTTTATATCATAAAGAAACAATTTATACAAAAATTAAATAACAATGTTAATGTGATTAATGGCGAAATCACTTCTCTAACAACGCTAAATGAAACATTAACTTGCTATTCCTTGAATAATAAGATCCTTATATTCAAGTTGTTGTCAGATGGAACACACAACATTGTATAGTAAGTTAATGTCTCACTAAGTCTTGTTAGCGAAGTGATTTCGCCATTAATCTTTTGTATATTTTTTTATGATATATATGATATATATATATATATATATATATATATATATATATATATATATATATAAACAAATATATGGATATAATCCGATAGTATGAAGAAAATATACGGAAAAAACAAACAAAATCCTAATATGCAATTATGCTGTTTTAATATAATGTCAATCGGACGTTTCGGTCGGACCGTTTCGGTCTAATAGACCATCTTCAATATGAAAAGACGATGGACATGTCGAATTGAATATGGTCCATATTTAATTATGTTTTATGAATATGTCCTGAAGATGGTCTATTAGACCGAAACGTCCGACGTTGACATTATATTAACATTAAAACAGCATAATTGCATATTAGGATCTTTCCGTATATTTTTCTTCATATATATATATATATATATATATATATATATATATATATATATATATAAACCTGATGTCAGAACCAATCCATCAACACGTCTTATTAATCCTACCAGACCGGAAATCGTTAGAATCAGCAAAACCATTTTGAAGAAAACCAACCAATCCATTAAAAGCACCCTTGGACCCTTACAGTGGATTAATACCGCAGATGTTACCAACTGGTTTACTGGTATTCAAAATAAAGATTACTACACTTTCATACTGTTCGTCATTATTGACGACTTTCCCTCCATATCTAAAGATCTGTTCACTTTGGCCTTGGAGTTAACTCAGGAATACGCCAATATTTATGAGAAGGAAATAGATATAATCTTGAAATGCCGAAATTCTCTTCTGGTTTTCAATAAAGAACAGTGGACCAAAAAGACTCCCAGTGAGAATTTTGACATCTCAGTGGGTTCTTTAGATTTTGCTGAAGCCTCTTTCTTGGTGGGATTATTTCTTTTATACCAGTGCCTTTGAATGCCTAGATGCAGATAGTGTAGGATAATATAGAGATGATGGCTTACAAAAATGAAGGTAGATCGCATTAGAAAAATGATCCATAGGGAGTTTAAGGATTTAGGGCTTAAGACTATAGTTACGACCAACATTAGACAGGTAGATTTTCTGGATGCCACTCTAGACCATAATAATAGCGCTTTTCAACCTTATGTGAAGTTTAATTCTAAACCGCTATATGTACATTTTAATACCAACGACCCGTTCTGTTATTAAGCACATACCCTCCTCCATTTTATTTAAGATAAGTACTAACTATTCTAGCAAAGATTTTTTTTAATAAACATAGCGAATTTTATAATTCTTCCCTTAGAAATAATGGCTACAAAGGCACCACTATGTCTACGTGTTTGTGTATTATAATCTGATTGTGTATATATTGTCTTTTGCAAGATTTCATCCTCACCTCCTCATATCACCATTTCAAATGGATCTAAGTTGTAACAACATCTTACATTTGACTAATGTTTATTCTAACTGAGATTTTGGCTTTTCAATTAAAACAAAATAATAAAATATATTTTTCCTCAATTTCTTCTTTAAATAATTTTATATTTTAAACTTAATGCAGATTAAATTTAAAATTTAAAATTGGCAATTTGAACTTTCAATTTTATTGTAAAATTTAATAATAACTAGTTAGAATGATTTCTATTTTAGTCTAACCCTAACATTAAAGCATTAATTATTATAACCAACGTTTTTGAATTCTCATATACTTGTATTTTGATTGGTCATTGCAGCTTATGTAACAGCGATTACTCTATCGAGGGGTGTTTGGTCGATTTGAACGTTTTAAAACGTTTTATTCTATATTCAACACCATTACTTCATAAGACACCAGAAGTGTTGAAAGAAAATGAATATGTTTGTAGTGATTTTATAACATATTTATGTTATAATTTTCGAATAAATTATATTTACTCTACTCTGTATTAAGTACTGTTTTAAGAATAGTATTTTTGTGTTTTTGTGTTATTTTTGTGTTATTTGAATTGATTCCGTATACACTAATCCTATACTTGCGTGTATATATATATATATACATAAAAGCGTGAAACCCAGGTCACAAACTCACATCAATCCAACCAAATATATATATATATATATATATATATATATATATATATATATATATATATATATATATAATTACACACAAGATATTTCAGAGAAATATAGCATTTCGTAATATAACCTAATTCACATTATGACAAATTTTAACAGCATGTGTAGAAACAAATGCAAATTCCATGTGGTTATGTTTGCCAAAGAAAATGCGTTTTCTGTGTCAAACAGGACTGTGCAGTGTGCATTTGTAAGAGATTTAAATGCTCCTACTGGAATGCAGATTTCGACATTGGCACAAAAAATTCAACAGGTCAACAGGATCTGGACAACGACCAATATCGGAAGAGATGGTTGAGTGGGTTTGTGAAACATCTTTGCGAAGCCCCAGAATGTCTATAAGAAGAGCAAGTCGGAAATCACGGATTCAAGCAACGACAGTTAGGCGGGTTACAAGGAAATATATTTAGCTTGTTAATGCTTGCGAATGAAACCCGACAACCTGCACCTTTTTCAAACCGTAAAGACAGATGACAAGCAAAAGCGCATGTACATATACATATATATGTGTACGTGTGCGTGCGTGCATGTGCGTGTAAATGAGTGAGATAGAGAGTTATTTACCAATGTACAAACATTTAATGCTTCAAAATCTCAAGGAAATAAATTTCTTAGAGTTGAAAAATCATTCTTTCGTAGCAACAATTTTTAAATGTTTTTATAAATTGCATAGATTTTAATGTGCTTTTTGAAGGTTTTGATGGGTTTTTTATATGTACAGTTTTTTTTCATTTTATTATTGTTGTGTATTGTTCTAACGATGATTGACAGCGTGAAACTAAAGTCATAATGTCAATGTCCACAAAGTTTATATCGATCTATCATTTTATATATATATATATATATATCTATATATATATATATATATATATATATATATTTTTGAACAATAAAAAAATTAGAAAATTAAAATCTTTAGACACACTGGGTTGTAGATTAATATTCTTTCGTTTTTTTTTTTTTATTATTATTCCATTTAGATTCCTCGACTAGTTTCGAGCAAAATAGCCATCATCGGGAGGAGAAATATTTCTGCTTGCTGTTAGCACTAAACTACAGAAATGAATATCTTGCTGGAGAAAATGAACTGTTGTCTGTAGTTTTCATTTGTTTTTTATTTTTTTATCTTTTTAACATGAATCTTTTAACATTCCTTGTGTTGGTCAAAGTCTCTTTTAAGTTGTTATTTGAGATAAGTGCTGGACAGATACATGTTGCTCTGAATTCTCTCTCTATATATATATTATTTATTTATTCCGAGTACTTTCGACTTAGCACATGACATCATCAGTGTGTTTTCACTCGAAATAAATAAGTAATATGTATCAATACGGAGATTTTCTCTCGTCTTTCAATAACGCCACCAAAAAGCTTGTCCGTGAATATGAATGGATCCAACGGAAAATAAGTAGACAAAACTTGTCTAAATTATTCAATGGAACATCCCCCAATATATATATATATATATATATATATATATATATATATATATATATATATATCGGAATATACATGTATAAACGAAGGATTAAAAGTCTTCAAACATGGATCAACTAATTTTAGTAATTTTTATTTATTTGAGTATAATTTTTCTTTCAAACTGAAAGAAATGAATTACAAAAATTCAAAGTCTCTGTTGTCATACGTTCGGAATGTAGCGAGTTTTGGGGCAATTATTTGAATTGTTATTGAAGTGTCGGTCAGTTTTTTACAATATTTGATGATGTCACCAATCATTCGTAAATGTAATCGATAGGTTACCAGTCAGTTGTTTGTAGATGTTTGGATTTATGTTTACATTGGAAAATATCTCCTGACTATGGGTCAGCATTAATTGTTCTCCGTCGCTGGTCACCTGTTATTTGTAGCGGAATATACGTGTACAAATTAAGAAGTAATAATTTTCAAACACGGATCTAAAATTTTTATCATTTGTATTTATTGGAATACTATTTATCTTTCAAATTGAAAGGAATTACACTATATTTTTGTGTATTTTTTTTACAGTATAACTGATTGAATTGAGTTAGTATAAGATAAACGATAAATGCGTCTATATATGTGGAGATCTATGTGACAGGTCGATATAGTTTTTACTGTGTGTATTAATTACAGTTGTCGACCTTATGAACGAAAGCCAAGGAAAAACTAGACGCTACCGTTGCAGCATATAAACAAGTTAGCGGAATGTCGTCCATATCGTTAAACGTAATTTTTGTAATGGTGCATACACGAATAAATATGTG
>CAHIKZ030005535.1:1527500-1532500 GCA_903632075.3 Acanthosepion pharaonis
ATATAGCAGTGGTCAAAGGCTCTCCTTCCACTTCGTAGCCTTTATTCAAAGAGGGCCATTGTTCGGGTTGAATCAAGCCAGCCGACAGGGCTGTATAAAGCTACTGGCCGCTTGACCTTTAAAATACAACTGTTTTACGTACAACAACATTTCTGTTAAAAATGGGAGCTCGCCTTCAAATGTCAGCCGTGAAGAAGATACAGAAATCAACAAAAGAAAGGCAGAAAAAGAAAGTGGAAGAACGAAAAGGGAGAAACAAACAAACAAAGGAGAAAGAAAGAAAGAAAGTATGAAAAAAAGAAAGATGAAATAATATAAAAAGAAAAGAAAGAAAAACAGAAGAAACAATGATGAATGAAAAGAAAGAATGAAGAAATATAGAAAATCAGGAAAGAAAGAAAGAAAGAAACATGAAATAATATGAAAAGAAAAATAAGAAAAATGAATTAATACAGAAGGAAAAGAAAGAAAGATGAAAGAAAAAGAAAGAAAAAGAAAGAAAGATAAAAAGAAAGAAAGAAAGAAAGAAAGATGAAATAATATAAAACGAAAAAAGAAAAACAGAGGAAACAATAATGAAAGAAAAGAAAGAAAGAAGAGATATAGAAAATCAGGAAAGAAAGAAAGAAAGAGACAGGTTATAGATAGAATAGAAAGACAGAGGAAATGATATAGAAAAAAAGAAAGTAAGAATGATGAAGTGATATAGAAAGAAAGGAAAGACAATGTAATACAAAAAAATGATAAAAAGAAACAACACGCAAAAACATGAAGAAGAACGGAAAGACGAAAATGGTGAAGAAATAAAAAAAGAAATATGGAGTAAAGAAAGAAAGATGAAAAATCCAACATAAACAACAAAAAAACAAAGATAACATATGAAAAATAAACAACGATAGAAAGAAAGAAAGAAGAAAAATATCAAAATATAGAATGAAAGAAAAAATACCAAATAAATAAATGATGGCAAAAAAAGAATAAAAAGAAATATAAAAGAAAGGCAAAACACAAAAAGAAAGAAAATGAAAGAAAGTCATAAGAATAGAAAAAAAAGGAAGAAAAATTTAAAGAACGAAAAGATAAAACATGTAAAAGAAAACGAAATATAAAATTAAAGAAAGACAAAGAAAAACAAATGAAAAAAAGAAAATTATTCCAGCAAACAAGAAAGAAAGAATTTATCGTTCAGATTTGGAAGACAGTAGGAAAGAAAGATTAACCTATTTTGCAAATGTACACGCGCATGCGTGCGAAAAGCAGCGTTTGTTGCCCATGCCATTTTCCCTCCGTTTGTTATACGCATGCTCCGTAAGCAAAAGTTCAAACGGACGAAAGTATCGAAAGATATTTGCTAGTTGCTTAGGTCAAGAGGATCAAACTAGTAGGCGTTGTCGGAGTAAGAGTGAGGTTAAAGAAGGAAAATCTCAACACAAATATGACGGGTATGAATAAAATATTTTTTAAAACTGTCTTATGCAATTACGTTATCGTGACTGGGATTGTGCAAAGTTTAAGCGTAGCTTATAGCAAAGAAAGAACTTATCCTAAGCTAGCTTCTCTACAATGATTATATTGTTAATTTAAATTGAACTTGTTATGCAAACAAAAGTAAACGCACTTTAAGAAAATTTTTGAAATCTATCTAATTTCTTCTTCTAAGTGTCGTGTCCCTTCAAGACGTTGACGATCTAAGCCCTCCACAACTTCATATCGTTTGTATCCCTTACTACATTGTGTAGAGCAGTGGTTTTCAACCAGGGTTCCGCGGAACCCTAGCGTTCCGCCTGTAAAGCCCAGCGGTTCCGCAAGAAGTTACACAAATACTATGATTAACAGTAATTTTTTTATTATAGGGGTTCCAAGAGCCACTGGAATGTTTTCTTGTGATTCCGCTCCAGCAAAAAGGGGTGAAAACCACTGGTGTAGAGGTTCTGTTAACTGATATGGCCTCTCAATTTGTATTTAACGCAAAATATCACAAAATATGAAACATGACGGAACAGTTTTATAACAACAATAAGATTTATATTTGTATAATGATTTATACAAGAAGGGGTTACTATTTTGTTGGTGTTATAACCTTTTGACTAAATTAAAGTTTTAACTAATGAAATTGAAATATTTTTATCCGAGCTCACGAAAGTTGAAAGAATTATCAAGCTGAGAAAAGCTGTATAAAATTTTTAGCTTTAGCAGAGTATTTCAAATAGAAAAGCTCTTGTTGCTGGTTAGGAAATTTTTCGTATGTTTGTAATATAGTTTGAAAATTTCGTTCGTACGTGCATGCGTGAATATGTTTTTATAAGCGTCTGACCGTACATGGTCAAGACACGAATCCTTTTTACAACTACATCTTGAAGCGAGAGAAATCAAGGAAGGATGAGAAAGAACAAACTCGTGTCTGATATTTATAATTAATATAATCACGTGACAGGATCCTAGAAAAATAGAGGGAAAAACTGACTTGGTCATGCGCTGTAAAAGAAATTTGTACGTGGGTGGATTGCAACAGCCACTTATGTGTTTTCTGACCGATTAGAAGCTGAGGTTTCCTGAAAATATGTATGAAGTTGGGTAAGCTCTTTGATCCACTCTTTGCACAGATTTGTACCAAATTCAACATTGACAAGAAAGTGGTATCATGATGCTAAAATTGTCTTTTTGTTAGTTCTATACATTGTTCTGACGTCCATTTACTCAAGGCCGCTAGTTAGGTCGTTTTTCTTCTGTGCCTCTTACTTTCAATATGTCATGAGAGTATCACATTTTCCTAGCCTTCTTTCCTTATTATGTATCCTATAAATGTCAACTTCATCTTCTTAATGTTAAGTGTCCGTTTATTTTCTATTTTTTAAATTTTCTTTTTGTTCACATGTTCATTCCATAATATTCCCAATATACTTCTGTAGAACCATATTTCTGTTTCTTTAAATCTATTCATCTTAGAGAAGATTCACTGCCCTTCAAGAGGACTGGCATTTCGTAAGAGTCCAATAATCTTTTCTTTGTTTCTTAATACTTTACTTAGCATTCGAAAGGCATCTTTTGCCATCCCACTGTGCCTTCAGATTTTCAGTGTCGCTCTTTTCATCCTCTTTGAAAACACTTCCCAAATAATTAAATTGGGGTTCTTTTTAGATTTTTAGCTCACAAACACGCATTCCATCTTAGATGTTTAATCTTTTCTGTACACAGAAAACAGGGTGTGGCAGAGGTATTCTTCTTGTGTCGTTCTCTCGGTCATTGTACACACGCACACACGAACACACAAACACACACACACACACATATATAACTCTCACTCTCTCTCTTTCTATTTATATATCTATTTATCTGTCTATACACACAAACACACACACATACATATATCACTCTCACTCTTACTCTCTCTTTCCATTTATTTATCTATCTATCTATTTATCTATCTATACACACACGCACACAAACACACACACACACACACATACATATATATATATATTATAATTAAGTAATTCATCGAGACTAGAAGAGTGATGAGTCCCAAATATAGAACGAAACGGCCGTCCAGTTCTTTCTGCACTCTGTTGAGGTTTCTTCTAGATTCGATGAATTACTTAATTATAATTATCTCAAATCCTCCTAATTTCTATCACACACACACACACACACACACACACACACACACACACACACACACACACACATATATATATATATAATCATAATAATAATAAAGGAGGAAACTTTAGCTATTTATTTCGAATATAATTATTTCGTGAACACTGGAATGTTCATCCCTTAATTAGAAACTTCCTTAGTAAATGGCTAATATTATATGTATATATATATATATATGTTTGTGTGTGTGTAAGTTTCCTCATAGACGACTGACAATGTACTGCAATTAAGCTTTGTATTTAATTTTCTCGTGTTCGTACAAGTGTTTTCTTTTTTGGCCACAAAGTGTGTAAAAACGGTCCAAAACTTCTGCATAACTGAGCGATTTCAAATATTCTTTTAGCGCTTGGAAATTCGTGTCCATTTTTGGCTAGTCTGTCTTCAACGTCTAACGTGTGTAGTCGTGAGTTAACTGAGAATTGTTCCATTTCATAATGATAGGATATTCATATCGTGAACAGGAACATATGATTTTTTACTTACAGCCTCATGAATAGTAATGGCGCGAGGCTGCACGGCTGTATCAGATTGTGTTTCCAGATCGAAGGCAGCCGTGTCACCCAGTCTTTGTGGCTGTTTATCGTAGCGTTGCTTGTTTTGTTGTCAGTAACCCGACCCCAAAGTTTGTAAAAGTATATCGATATTGTATCTTGCATTGTTCATTTAATAGAGTCTGACGTAAACTTTAAACTTAATGACCCAAAATAAAGGATTTGCGGACATATGTTTATATGGACTTTTGTTCTTGATTTGGTGTGAGGAACGCGACCCCCAAAGTTTATAAAAGTATTTTGATACACACACACACACACACACACACACACAGAGACTATATATATATATATATATATATATATATATATATATATATATATATATATAAGTTATTGTGGCACCATTTACTAGTAAAAAAAGAAAGAAAGGAAAAAAGAGAAAGGAAAGAAAGGAAAAGAGAGGCGAGACCCAATCGTGGATGTCATTACAATGGCAGAAGGATTCTAGGTGGATGGGGGAATCGACTATGTACTGTCAACAACTTGTGTTATCAGGGCTTTGGATAGATAAGAGCAGTTCAATGCGGAAAACATCTAATTAGCAAACCACAAACCGACTATCCAAGAAAAAACTCCAATTGAAAATGTTATTTTGATAATTGACAAAGAACAGGTGAAATACAGGGCTCTGGATAGATATGAAAAATTAACTGTGTCGTCTGCCAAGCCGCACACGAAGTAACGTCTGACCGTTTTTTTTTTCGACAAGACATCTTTGGCTGCGATAACAGAACTATGTTATCAGAAATTGGCACCAAGAATGCAAATACGGCTAGGACAATGGAA
>CAHIKZ030005535.1:1537500-1610000 GCA_903632075.3 Acanthosepion pharaonis
CTCGGTCGGGAACAGTGGCCTCCTCTTGCACGCAGTTCGCTCCGTCTTCTGCAAGATATATATCGTGTTCCTCGGCAAAACATTCCTTAAGTGCTAAATCTATAGATTTTCCTCTGATGGGGCGTAGGCGTCACTTGACCTGACGTGCTGTATCATTCAGCTACAGAGAATCGTCTGTTTAGCAAAGAAGAATCACTGTTTATATACACACAATCGGTACAGCACGTCAGGTCAAATGACGGTTTCCGTATAGGAATACAGGTTCGATTCCTGTGGGAAAACGCATATTTCCTCTGAATCTTCTCGAACATTCAGACCGGTAAATGTAATTAATACTATTTAATTAAACACAGAGCATTTTCTTAAAATACATTCTACTTAAAAAAAATAATGTATGAAGAGAAAATATATTAAATATTTTCGGACTTAATCCATTTCATTATATATATATATATATATATATATATATATATATATATATATATATGTGTGTGTGTGTGTGTGTGTGTGTGTGTGTAAAAATATATGTAGCTTGTCTTGCTTTCAAGAAGCGAGAGCAAGATCTAAAAGGTCAGCCAATCTAACAGTGTTCTCATCCCGCACTCCTTACTCTTGCTCCATATGCGGCCTCCTAAATCGGGTCTTAAGTGGCACACTCAAGATTATCGCACAAAATTACATAACTGAATCAATTAAGCTGCCAGATCTTCATACGTCAAAACCGACGAGAGAGTCCATTATATGTAAAAAAAAAAATATATATATATATATAAAGGAAATAAGACAATAGCAAAACTAGTATTAGCCGACGCGTTTCGTCCAATGTGAACTTTTTTCAGGGCACAAAACGAAATGAATTTATTAAAGCAAAGTATCTATAAGCAACAAACAAAATGTCGTCACCAACTGGAAGAATTTAGAAAAGCTATTGTATATTCATATGGTCAACTGAAAACTTACGTCAATTAATTTATGTTTGAAGAGAATATTTTCACGTGTAGAATTATTGTTTGTATTGTGTTGACGGATTCAACCGTTTTCTTTTGATTTCTTGACAGATTTGTTTTGTATGTTGGTTTGGTGATTCTGTTAAGAATGGCGATATCGAGGAATACAATACTAGGCGTAGATTAATATTAAAGTAATTAGGAAGCATTATCTATTACATCCCCCCATCACATCTAATCTTAGCATACCTGGTATTCCCAGGCATTCATCGGTCGAGGTACTGACCAGGATGGAGATATTTTAATTTCGGTGATCGTATGTGAACCAGTTTTTCAGTGTTATGCCTACCTGTGCGGAGATTGCAGAAGAAATGAATAAAAGAAGCGATGAGCATTATCATAAAACAAGAAAAAAAATTATAAAAGCGAAAGATATACTTGGGTTTTGTCCGTCTGTCTCGAAGCAATCTACTTCCAATATGGCCGCTCCCGTTCTAAAAAGCAATGCAATACTGTCATCGTCTATTTGTTTTCCTCTTGAAGATATATCAAATATTCTTGGGGCCGTCATCGATCGGCAAAGACATGTTTGCTTTTCGCACAATAACTACAGTGTATATTTTACTGAAACGTGTTTGGACACGCTTCTGCAATGACGTACGCCCATAAAATAAAAATGGGTGACGACAAGTTCTCAAACCAACCCAATTCTCACGATAGTTGGTCATTGAAATTTAGGAAAAGCGTCCCTGGGAAATTTTTTACTCACCACCGTCTGTGTGTGTGTGTATGTGTGTGTATATGTGTGTGTGTGAGTACAAATTTCAGATAGTGTATATCTGCAAAAAGACAAGATAGAAAAGACAAAAAGAAAACTTATCTTAGCCGACGCTTTTCGTCCTCCTTGCGACTTCATCAAGGCAAATATAAGCATTTTATTTTGTCGTATTATTTTTATACAAGAGAATTTATTCATAAACCCCTCTATACCAAACATTTTGCGAAAAGCAATATTTTTGCTCTTCATATCTATACTTGTTTGTCGCAAAATAAAATCCTTACATTTCCCTTTACGTTTTCTTTTATATATATATATATATATATATATATATTTGTGTATTTTGGTAGCAATCCTTCTTTCATGCACATTTCATTGAATATGGCAGAAAAGGTGCTTTGATTTAGACTTTTGAAAATGAAAACATTATATAAATACATGCATACAACAATCTATTTCTTGTTAACAGTTAATGTATTTCAACATTGAAAATGCCTAAATGTATAGCCTAAAACGCTCAGAGAAAAAAGAAAACTTGGACAGTTTTTATATAATTTATCCTCCGAAAAGAAAAAAATTATAAGATCACATGAGAAATTGTATAAAAAACTAAATCAAAGTACCTTGTGTGTCATATTCAATGTGACTTGCATACACACACACACATGCACACATGCACACACACACACACACACACACACACACACACACACACACACACACACACACACACATATATATATATATATATTTTTTTTTTAAATATGATTATAATTTAAGCTGTACTTTTGTATGGAGCACTGTTTTTTAAAAATAAAAACAAAAATACTACAGAACCCCGGATTATTTACCTAACGTATTCTTTCCTATTTTTCTACATATCTGCATATATATATATATATATATATATATATATATATATATATATATATGTGTGTGTGTGTGTGTGTGTGTGTGTGTGTGTGTGTGTGTGTGTGTGTGTGTGTGTGTGTGTGTGTTGAATATTACAGACCAGGATAATTTGATAGATATTTTATTTAGTTTTTATAATATTATTACTTTTTTCGTTTGGTAGAAGTAAAGATGAGTAAAAATTGTCCGTAATATCTTTTTTCCGAAGCGCTTCTGGTCAATTCTTTAGCTATTTTCAATGGGGTTTTGTTGTTGAGTGTTTTATTGCTGTAATTTTTTTCATGTTTATTTTTTTTTGTTAAGTTGATTTTTAGGGGGTTGGTAAATACTAGTAGCGTTTATTCCGTGCCATGCGAGTTAAGACGAGTACCTTATTTTGAGGCGTTGAACTTCGCAGTCCTGGACAAAAAGAAAGATTTTAGTGATGCTGATAAATGTCAAACTGATATTGCCAGAAGACAACCTCAGAACATTTTCGAAAACGCACGTTCTTCTACGATGAACGCGGCATCTTTCAGCTGGACAAGATGCCCTACAGCAACGAATTTGTTCTGTGAAATGGTTCCCGGATTATGAAGAAGATTTCGCTGTCCTGACGTGTCCAACAAAGTCTTCTGGTCTCAATTCCATTAAGCTCTTTCCTGCTTCTCTGAACCAAAATTTATCACCACGTAGCTTGCAGCTGCTATTAGCATACTGGCAGCAGATCACGGAAGAAATATTTAGAGTCGAGCCCACATCAATGAAGAGATGTTAAGTGGGCACATGGTGGACCTGAAGTTTATTAGTTAGATGATAAAAATATTAGTGTTCATCAAGTGATATAGTGTTTTATTCAATGAAACGTAGATATGGCACAAGGACGAAAGTGTAGAGCTTAGGGTTATGATCGAAATCAATAGTCATTTTAATTGATCTGGCGACACATTCTTGCTAACCATTACAAGACATTGAAGTGCCCTTATCAAGACATATACTACTTTATTCAGTAAGTAATGTCTTATGGCATGTCTCTATATATAACATTGTAGTCTCTGTCTTTCTGTTTGTTATTGAATGCCTATTAGGATTTTGGACATAGACCCCCCCCCATAACCATATATATTCTGAAACTAAATTACCCAGGGTATTTGGATAAGTATATATCATTTTAATCACAGGGGTTCTCTGGAGTCACCCAGACCACACTGAAAATTTTATCTTCTTTGATTTAAATTGAAATTAAATTCAAACGAGAGAATGAGTCCTAGGGTACTTGAATAAGTATATTTTATTTTGATCAAAGGGGTCCTTTGTGCGGCATAACCACCCGACTGAATTATTTTCCGTTTGATTTAAATTAAATTTAAATTTAAATAGGAATGACTCCTAGGGTATTTGGATAAGTATATATCATTTTGATCAAAGAGTGTCCCCAGGGTCACGACATTTTTTCCCGTTCGATTTAAATTAAATTTAAATTTGAGCAAGGGAAGGACTCCTAGGATGCTTGTATAAGTATATTTCATTCTGCTCAAAGGAGTCCCCCGGGGCGGGGGGGGTGCAATCCCACCACTAAATTTTATTTCCCTTTGATTTAAATTAAATTTAAATTTGAGAATGCTTCTTATCCAAAATATAGAAGGAGAAATTCAAAAGATGGAGGTCACATCGGCAAGATCATTTTGATCAAAGATTGGTCCCCGATAGGCACACCCACCACTGATTTTATCCCCTTCGATTTAAATGAAATTTAAATTTGAGCAAGGGAAAGACTCCTAGGGTACTTGGATAAGTATATTTTATTTTGATCAAAGGAGGTCCCCAGTGAGCACAAATCCCCCCAGTGAAATTTCCCCCCTTTTATTTAAATTACATTATATCTGAACAAGGAAATGAATCCTATCCAAAATATAGAGGGAGAAAGCTAGAACATGGAGGTCACATCGGCAAGATCAAAATGAGACAATATGGACATCAAGTTGAGCAAGAAATCACCAATTAGTGGGTAGTGCCTTACAATACAGATTTGTTGTGGCATATCAACTGTCATATAAATTTTGAACTCTGATCACCAATTCATTCAATCAAGTATTGCATCAAATATATATCAAAGGGATCAGATCAAGCTGTTTTTGCACAAAGACCCCACTGATTTTTTTTCTTTTGATTTAAATTAAATGTAAATTTGAACAATGGAATGATTCCTATCCCAAATATAGAAGAAGAAATCCAGAAGATGAAGGTCACATCGGCAACATGTAATCATTTCAGTATTACTATTTTCAGCTTCTTTGTTTCTGAATGTTTTGCCACTTATTAAACGTTCCAGCGATCAAAACGAATGAAAATTTGTAGCTGGTAAATTCGGTGAGAATGAAGGATATCGAAGAACAGCCTATTTTAAGCATGTTATTTTTACTTGTTTTTATTTACAGAGTGTATTGTTGCATTGTCATGCTGGAGAATAACACATTATATGCTTACCAAAGCATTACAGTTTTGTTATAATGCTTCGTTTACCCAATCAAGTTATTAACAATAAACTTATGTAGTGGTGGTCCTTCCATATTCCATCGGTTCATAATAGACGACAATCTTAATATTCTACCAAACACAAAGCAAGGAACTCTCCGGATGGAATCCTGGTTTTGATATTGGTACTAGTCTGATATTTTAATAACCCCTGTCTTATTCGTTGTGTTGACATTAAAAAAAACGCATCTTATCACCTGTAAAAATGCGATGGAAACAAGTGAAACGTTGGCATTTCTTAGTGAAACACTGCTTAATAGAATGGAACAATCTGTTCGATTCCAACATAGACGTGTCACTTGATTCGATATCGTTACTCCATGTCAGTGGGAAAACATGATCTTTAAAAGGCTCAGCATATTGCCGTCCTGGAGGTTAGCGTTAGCGATTCTGATGACAGGCAGAAAAGGTTTTCTATGTTAATTAAATGAAAGCATTTTTTCTTTGGGAGGTGTTAACATTTCAAACCATTTCTTGCCTCCGTTAACCTCATATTAGAGGGTCCCTTTTAGAGAGCAATTACCAGGTTTACTTTTTCGGTCGGTCGAACTTGTTACCAAAACTGTAGTAAATGGTTATTACATCTGCATAAATACTAAGTTGGCAACTGACGTCATCAGGAAGTTCATTAATGAAGATCAGAAACACCGTAATATCGCAACCCATGAGCTTGAGAAGAGGGCCAACATGCCAAACTTGTCGAACCTCGTTCTGAGCCACACTTCGAGCAGCGCCATTATTATCTAAAGCTTGAGAAAATCATTCAAAGATGGCTATTACCACGTCGGCGGTAGACCTGGCGAAATGTAAGCTATATAATTTGTCCGAAAGGAGGCCATGTGAAATAATATGCTTAACCAATTCGTTATTGTTGCTTGCTTGACTGCTAATTCATAGTGTTAGAAGACATAAATACATTTTGAACACTCTAATAGAATCGATCTATAAATAATTGTAGACGGTGTTTCCAAGCTTTAAATGCTTTGGTTTTACGTTGGTTGGCTGACTCAGAGTTCATAGTGATTAAATATATATTATTACTATTTATCAAACGATCGTGACACCAGTGAAATGTGAAGCCTGTGAGAATCGAACGCACTGATGACAAAAAGGCGTAGAAACGTGTATGTGTCTGTAGGTCAGAGCGCGTGATATAGGAAATTAAATTTTATTTAAGTATTTCGTGAATTTTATTTTTATTTCACTTATTAAAAAAAGAAGAACTATTCTTCTTCATAAAAGTACATCAAAGACTTTGGCTTGGAAATAAAAGTTCAAACGCTCAAGCGACAAAAGACGATAATGTTTTTCGAAATTAAAGTGAAGAATGTCGCTTCAGATCAATCCCGGTAACCAATCGATGGCGGCAACTTGTCGAAAGGTCAAAAGCAGATCGTTAGTTGGAATTGCTGCCAATATCGCCTCGCTGTCTGCGAGAAATTATCACTCCATTGCAAGCGCGCAATTTTGCAATCTCTACGTGAGATTTGCAGTCCTAAATATATGAGAACTACAGTGTGATTCGAACCCACTCCATAAGCTTAATATGTTCAAAACAGATTAGATATGGTTGGCACTTTGAATGCAAATTATATACACTATTCAACAACGGCAGCAATAAAAATGTAAAGCGCATGTAACTCGAAAAGAAAATGATGACATAATCAACTGTTAACGCCTCACACTACAAATAAAAATTTAGGAAGGCAGACCCCCAACAGTAACTGGGCTTAAGAACACTATTTTTTGGAAAAATTCTTTTAAGAAAAAGATTCTATGAATTTCAAACGAAAGTACACAGGCTGCTCGGTCAGTAAATGCCGAATGTTTCTTTATAAGGAAACAGTTAAAATTACCAATGTTGTTAACATTATTTTCTTGAATGGCACACGGAATGAGAAATCTGAGAGCCGAGCTCGAATTCCACCCGACTCCGTTAGATACATGTGCAAATAAACTTGAGAAATGTATGAAGCTATCTTCATGTATAGAAATTTTAAAACGTAGAGAATTTATAAAATGTATAGAAATTATAAAACGTAGGGAAATTATAATATGTGGAGAAATTATAAAATGTAGAAAAATCATAAAATGTATAGAAATTATAAAACGTAGAGAAATTATAAAATGTGTAGAATTTATAAAATGTATAGAAATTATAATATGTATAGAAATTATAAAACGTAGGGAAATTATAAAATGTGGAGAAATTATAAAATGTATAGAAATTTTAAAACCTAGAGAAATTATAAAATGTGGAGAAATTATAAAATGTAGAGAAATTATAAAATGTAGAGAAATTATAAAACGTAGAGAAATTATAAAATGTATAGAAATTATAAAATGTAAAGAAATCATAAAATGTAGAGAAATTATAAAATGTATAGAAATTTTAAAACGTAGGGAAATTATAAAATGTATAGAAATTATAAAACGTAGAGAATTTATAAAATGTGGTGAAATTGTAAAATTTATTAGAAATTATAAATCATAGAGAAATTATAAAATGTAGAGAAATTATAAAACGTAGAGAAATTTTAAAATGTTTAGAAATTTTAAAACGTAGAGAAATTATAAAATGTAGAGAAATTATAAAACATAGAGAAAGTATAAAATGTAGAGGAATTATAATTCTAAACATAATGTTAATGTAATATTCACCCACAAAAAATTATTATTCTAAACATCAAAAATATGTTTCGTTACATTCAATTACGCGCAAATACGGTTGCTAATGGTACGAATCTATCTCTTCCCCCTCACTAAGGGGTAAACAGTAGGACATGTATTTGTTAAAAACAACAATAGCATTCTCAAAAAAGAGTCAATGCAATTTTCAATCACAGAAACAAATTCTTACAATCTAAAATATCTTTCAAATCATCAATTTTTTTATGGAACTGGATGCTGGATAATTTCCTTATATTATGAAGTAGAAACACGGAATGAGAGAAATGGAATTCTAAAGACCAATGCTGGAATTACCATTTCTAGATTATATGAGCAAAGAGGATATTCTAAAAAAAGGAATTAAAAGATGTACACTTCAAATCCGAGGCAGTTGACATTTTTGTGATATGAGGAAAGAAGACTTGGAAAATTTAAAACTCCCGGGATATATTGAAGAAAAAAAATAAGAAGAAGAATAATAAGAAGAAGAAAAAGAAGAAGAAGAAGAAGAACACCTATTGATATACGTAAAATCACGTAATTTAATGTATCTCATGCTGAGTAGGGATTTGTAATTAAATACTATCTCTACGCGAGGAAGCGTAACTTTGCGAATCTTTGAAACAGTTTATATAATTATCATGAACTTTTCTTTTCTACGATTAGGAGTTATCATTATTAAGAATATTTTTTTATTCGGACTATTCTCCTCATTTTTGTTATTGTTATCACCAAGTTTCGGCCGTTGTGCTCTCCAACCTTCCTCATGTGTATATCGACATGGGTAAACTATACAAAATTCTAAACTGAAAACTTTATTTAATTTACTGCTGAGGTTTAGGAATATAATCAAGTTATTTTTTTCTTTTTGTTTTTAGTACTGTTCAGTTTTTATTTGTAGGAATAAACTACTCACAACTACTATGTCACTAAATTTATAAACCAACTCTTTTATTTACTAGGTCATTGTTCCGTAGGAGAATTTAAGTAGTCTTGCTTTATTTAATATATGTGTGTTTTAATACGTCATAATAGTCCTAGCTATGGCAATAAACTACATCTGGCAGCAACGTCTCTGATCAGGAGGTTTTGAGGAGCGTGGAACCACCTGTTGTTCACAGGTCCACCCTGACCCTGGGTGCTAACATCTGTTAGGAGTCTTAGCTATGGGCAAATATTAAACTCTCAAAAACAAAACAATATGAAAGCATAAAAATACATTTTATAGTAAAAATACCAGCAATATATATTCATATAAAAAGTTGCCAACAATCATTATTCATAGTAAAACACCCAACAATGCATCTTATAACAAAATGATCAACAATGCATTTTATCTGTAGGTGAGGCCATAAAATTGTTTTCAAAATATTCAGATTTCGGCATTAAATAGAGGTTGATATGCCGCTAAACAAAATCAACCAACCATTTAAAGAAGTCAATGTATAATAATAATTCTTTATGTCAGAAGTGGCTTATTATAAACAAAATGTGAATGCTAGTCCGAAGGGATTAGTGTATAATTCTTCGTTCCTTTCCTTGTTGGTACACAAAAGGCCGCGGCAAGAATCCGTACTACATTTGGTGTGTATTCACTGGTTATATATTCTGAACTTTTTTAAGCAATTTATTGTTTAAGGCATTAATTTTGTATTTTATATATTTTTCTAGCATTCTAATTCAATATTATTCTTTCTCAAAGAAAAAAAAATACTATGAATTCGCTTTTCAGTTTTAGGGAAAAGGTTCAGGAAATTTGAGAAACGTTGTACAATATATGTTGAATGATCACGTGAATATATAGAATAGCGTTTAATAATTATAGTGCTAGATAACAGTTTTTGATCAGTACGATAAACTAAATCCGACAGCAAGGATTGGGAGATTGAAGGTTTTGAGGAGCGTGGAACCAATGTAGTAGCACCTCTTAGGGAGCCAACTATGGGCAAATAGCGCCCCCCCCAAAAAAAGAACACTATGATTACCAAGCATAGATATTTATAATAAATTGACCAACAATACATTTTTTAAACCAAAAGGTACAGCAATACATTTTATAGTATATTTACCAGAAATACATTTCATCGTAGAATTATTGACAATATATTTTATAGCAAAATGACCAACAATACATTTTATCTTCTGTTAAAGTCATACGTCTGTATTCAAAATATATTTAGTTGAAGCCATAAAATTGTGTTCAAATTATTTAGATTTCGGCATTAAATAATCCATGGAGGTGTTGATATGCAGCTAAACAAAATCAACCAAAAATACATCATAAGCAGCCAATGATGGTCGATTGCACCATTAAAACGCTTAAACCAGTTTTAGACGATGGATAACATATTGTCTCTTTTTTTTCTAATTCCTTAACCTTTTAAACAGCTTCAATTGCTTTGAGTCCCAGTTTTAATTACAATCTGGAAATTGCCAGAAACCATTTTTTGCATCCGCCATTACCCAGCAAAACGGAACCTTATTGTAATGTCGCTGACGTGTTGTATTTTGGTTGGGGGATATGTGACGTTGTGCTATCATTATTATAACGTTGCAATCAATTATTTTCAAAACCCCAAATTGACTGCTCATCTTCAAATTATCACAACGTTATGACAACGTTGCGAATTTATGCAGCTGAGAAGTTTCTCGCTAATCAAATATAGCAACAGAAATTGTTTTCTTCACTTAAAATGTATAGAAATTATAAAATGTAGAGAAATTATAAAATGTCGAGAGATTTAAAATGTATAGAAATTATAAAATGTACAGAAATTATAAAATGTACAGAAATTTAAAATGTATAGAAATTACAATATGTATGGAAATTATAAAATGTAGAGAAATTATAAAATTTAGAGAAATTTTAAAATGTAGAGAAATTGTAAAATGCAGAGAAATTATAAAATGTATAGAAATAACAAAATGCATAGAAATGATGAAATGTACAAAAATGATGAAATGTATAGAAATTATAAAATGTATAGAAATTGTAAAATGTATGGAAATTATACAATATATAGAAATTACAAAATTTGTTTTTGCATTTTTTATATTGAGAATCGCTAATTTAGATGATGAATGCTCATTCTAATACCTTTCCTAGAATTTATTAACCATTTTCTGTTAATGTAAGTTTATAAGTTTAGTTTGCCATTTCGGTTGCTACATTATCAGTGTTATATCTGCTGTCTTGTGGCCGCTACTCTTCATAAAACTTCGTGTCAGTAGGTGCCTATGGGACTTAAATACAACCCAGACCACAAGGGGAACTCGTACATACGAACCATGAATGAAAATGCTGGCAAAATGGTCGTTTTTTTCTGAACCGCTCCAGTAAGTACCTGGTGTCTCATAATATGCTCTATCTTTACAAGTGCCAGATCAAACCGTAATTGGGCTTTTGCTGTCAGATATGAACAGAAGCTGCACAATCTTCCAATCTCGATAGAGTCCAAAAGCGTCTCGACGACCTTGTAGGTAATGAATTATTTTCCAGCTTGCATACCTTTTTTTGCTTTCGAAATGTTGCAAGCCGTTCGTTGATCCATCGCTATTTTTATGCAATCTGTTCAGACGAACTACGTTATTTGGTGCCAACAATTCTAACGTTCACACATTAAGAGCCGCTTCGTATTCCATCAATGAGTTGGACGTTTCACCCGGGGAGTTTCTTCCATGAATCGCTATTTAGTCGATGCTTTCCTAATTACTATAATGTTAACCAGGCCAAGTCTATCGTTAACCGTTATCTTCCAACAGATCCTCATAAACCGTGTATTTGACTTTTTAACCCTCTAACTCGAATGGCTCTTGGGCCTTGTGTAGGGTGAATATTACTGCAATAAATCTTCTGTCCCTGATATTTACATATTTCATACATAGAATATCAATCATGCTTCAATTTTTTTCATTCAGCTTGGAGGAAATTAGTCGGTGAATTTAATGCAGAAACTACCAAGCTCATTATTCAAAAATGCATCTTAAAATTATTGATGAATAAATGAGGGAGAATCTATTATTAACCGATTCTTTTTTTAAATTATTGATAAATAAATGAGGGAGAATCTATTATTAACCGATTCTTTTTTTAAATTATTGATAAATAAATGAGGGAGAATCTATTATTAACCGATTCTTTTTTAAATTATTGATAAATAAATAAGGGAGAATCTATTATTAACCGATTCTTTTTTAAATTATTGATAAATAAATGAGGGAGAATCTATTATTAACCGATTCTTTTTTTAAATTATTGATAAATAAATGAGGGAGAATCTATTATTAACCGATTTTTTTTAAATTATTGATAAATAAATGAGGGAGAATCTATTATTAACCGATTCTTTTTTAAATTATTGATAAATAAATGAGGGAATCTATTATTAAATTCTTTTTAAATTATTGATAAATAAATGAGGAGAATCTATTATTAACCGATTCTTTTTTAAATTATTGATAAATAAATGAGGAGAATCTATTATTAACCGATTCTTTTTTAAATTATTGATAAATAAATGAGGAGAATCTATTATTAACCGATTTTTTTAAATTATTGATAAATAAGGAGAATCTATTATTAACAGAATTCTTTTTAAATTATTGATTAAATTCTATTATTAAATTATTTTTAAATTAATAAATAAAGGGAGAATCTATTATTAAACTTTTTAAATTATTGATAAATTTTAAATTATTTGATTCTTTTTAAAATTGAGGAGAATCTATTATTAACCGATTCTTTTTAAATTATTGATAAATAAATGAGGAGAATCTATTATTAACCGATTCTTTTTAAATTATTGATAAATAAATGAGGGAGAATCTATTATTAACCGATTCTTTTTTAAATTATTGATAAATAAATGAGGAGAATCTATTATTAACCGATTCTTTTTAAATTATTGATAAATAAATGAGGGAGAATCTATTATTAACCGATTCTTTTTAAATTATTGATAATAAATAACTATTATTATTCGATTCTTTTTTAAAATTTAAATAAATGAATCTATTATTAACCGATTCTTTTTAAATTATTGATAAATATTAACCGATTTTTTTTAAAATGAGGGAGAATCTATTATTAACCGATTCTTTTTTAAATTATTGAGGAAATCTAATTAACCGATTCTTTTTAAATTATTGATAAATAAATGAGGAGAATCTATTATTAACCGATTCTTTTTAAATTATTGATAAATAAATGAGGGAGAATCTATTATTAACCGATTCTTTTTAAATTATTGATAAATAAATGAGGAGAATCTATTATTAACCGATTCTTTTTTAAATTATTGATGAATAAATGAGGGAGAATCTATTATTAACCGATTCTTTTTTAAATTATTGATAAATAAATGAGGGAGAATCTATTATTAACCGATTCTTTTTTAAATTATTGATAAATAAATGAGGGAGAATCTATTATTAACCGATTCTTTTTTAAATTATTGATAAATAAATGAGGAGAAATTATTAACCGATTCTTTTTAAATTATTGATAAATAAATGAGGAGAATCTATTATTAACCGATTCTTTTTAAATTATTGATAAATAAATGAGGAGAATCTATTATTAACCGATTCTTTTTTTAAATTATTGATAAATAAATGAGGGAGAATCTATTATTAACCGATTCTTTTTTAAATTATTGATAAATAAATGAGGGAGTATCTATTATTAACAGATTCTTTTTTAAATTATTGATAAATAAATGAGGGAGAATCTATTATTAACCGATTCTTTTTTAAATTATTGATAAATAAATGAGGTAGAATCTATTATTAACCGATTCTTTTTTAAATTATTGATGAATAAATGAGGGAGAATCTATTATTAACCGATTCTTTTTTAAATTATTGATAAATAAATGAGGGAGAATCTATTATTAACCGATTCTTTTTTAAATTATTGATAAATAAATGAGGGAGAATCTATTATTAACCGATTCTTTTAAATTTTTTTTTTAAATTATTGATAAATAAATGAGGGGAGAATCTATTATTAACCGATTCTTTTTAAATTATTGATAAATAAATGAGGAGTATCTATTATTAACAGATTCTTTTTTAAATTATTGATGAATAAATGAGGGAGAATCTAATAACCGATTCTAAATAAATAACTGATTCCGATTTTTTTAAATTATTGATAAATAAATGAGGAGAATCTAGGAGAATTCTTTTTAAATTATTTAACCGATTCTTTTTAAATTATTGATAAATAAATGAGGAGAATCTATTATTAACCGATTCTTTTTTAAATTATTGATAAATAAATGAGGTAGAATCTATTATTAGCCGATTCTTTTTTAAATTGTTGATGAATAAATGAGGGAGAATCTATTATTAACCGATTCTTTTTTAAATTGTTGATGAATAAATGAGGGAGAATCTATTATTAACCGATTCTTTTTTAAATTGTTGATGAATAAATGAGGGAGAATCTATTATTGACCGATTCCTTTTTCAATTGTTGATAAATAAATGAGGTAGAATCTATTATTAACCGATTCTTTTTTAAATTGTTGAGAAATAAATGTGAGAGAATCCATTATTAACCGATTCTTTTTTAAATTATTGATAAATAAATGAGGGAGAATCTATTATTAACCGATTCTTTTTTTAAATTATTGATAAATAAATGAGGGAGAATCTATTATTAACTGATTCATTTTTAAATTGTTGATGAAAAATGAGGAGAATTAATTTCCTTTTAAATTGTTGATCACCGAACGCACCGAGAGTTTTTAAATTGTTGATAAATAAATGTACGGAACCGATTCTTTTTAAATTGTTGAGAAAATAAAGGGAGAATCCATTATTAACCGATTCTTTTTTAAATTATTGATAAATAAATGAGGGCGCCTATTATTGACTTTTTATTTTTAACCCAGATCATTTTTTAAACCCGACAGAGTACCTGACACCTTCTGTTCTTCTCTACCTTTACAAGATCAAGATCATGTCGAAAACGGCATTATTACTGCCATATATGGACAGTATTTTGGGCACCTCGATGTGGTGTAATGGTTAGCAAGCTTGTCTCGCTAGAAAGAATTACGACTAAATAGTGAGTTCGATCCTCACTGGGTGTCCCATACTTTCGGCCTTGTGCCACATCTGAGCTACGCTTGGAAAATGACTATATGGACAGTAATTTCCCAGTCTTCACTTTCCAGTCTTGATAGAGTCTAAAAACGTCTCTGCGTTCTTGAGGAGATGAATTATTTTCCACCCTGCAATCTGTTTGTCACAGAGGAAACATCACAAGGGACTCGCTACTCTATCGCTATATCCAGGGAAAATGTTTACATTCCTTAGTTTCACCAGTTCAAGGGCTAACACCCATCATACCACACACATTGTAGCCAACCAGACTCATTCCCTTCGTATTTACAAGGGCCAAAAGCCATTTGAGCAAGAGGGATACAGAGTGAAAGGCACTGTTCACGGTGATATGTCTGGAAGAGAACGGTTTACCATAGACTTGAACAGGTTAAGATTGTAGTGATCGTGAAAGCATCCTCTTGAATGTCGATTCCACAACGCTGCGTTTTGTAGGAAGAAGCTGTTTGAGTGGAACTTGTATTTCACGATTACTACAATCTTTACCTGTTCAGTATCTAGCCACCCCCCACGAGGGTTGCATGTGGCACAAGGCCGAGTTTTTACGTGGGTTTCCCGAGCCCGTAGGCTCGGCCAAAAAATCTTTACCTGTTCAAGTCTATGGTAAACCGTTCTCTTCGAGATATATCCCGTAAACCGTGCCTCTAACTCTGTAGCCCCTAGGTCAAATGGTTTTTAGTTCTTGTAGGTGGTGAACATCATTGTTTTAAAAAAGATGCAGTCTAATTGCACATTCTGCTTAGGTAAAAATTTGTAGAACTTATATGGAGATGTACATTTTAATTTTTTGCTATGCAGTTCGATCTCTTACTATTGTCAATGCTAGGAATCCATATTTTTGTGTTTTCTCCTCAAATATTCCAAAAAAATATTCTTGTTTCTTTTATTCTACGATAGTTGAAAGATTGGCAATGTAAATTTTTGCAAAATCGCTCTCCCAGACATCAATGATGGTAAATAGCTTTTACCCCCATTTTCAACCTTGACATGGCTCGGCCAGAAATTTCATCTCATGCTAGAGATTACAGCTGTCTTTGTTTTCTTCTAAACACTTTTTTGTTGTTCGTGTCATCGGTAAATCAATTTTTCATCCGGAATTAAAGCCGTGTTTCGTTTTTCTTTTACTTGTTTCATTTTTACATTCTTCTTTTCGTTCTCCTCTTTTTCCTTCATTAATATTCTTTTCTGTGGGCATAAACCATTTTGATTTTATTCCCTTTCCTTCTTTGATTTCATTTTTCGTTTCGTCTCCATGATTCAATTTGTTTCTCAACATCATCTGCCTGTCGACTTTTGCTTTTAGCATTTTTTTTTTTTTTGGTCGGGGGACTGAATTTTTTCCTTTTTATTTTGTTTCGTTTCGTCAAGTTTTGCCATCGCAGTCTCCCTTCTTCCTTTTTAATAATTTTCATTCTGTCCGCTCTCGTCCGTGGATTACAATTGCTTGTAAGAGTGACAGCGTGCTTCCCGTCTTTGGATGAAAATTATTCCCACCCTGACTTGTTTAGCTTCTTTTTTTTTCAACGAAAAGGTTAATAAAGACACGAAACTCAACTCGATTCTCTTCGCTACATTTGATTATACCAGCTCTAGTCTATGCTCCGTTGATTAGACGACTGTGATATACGTCTCTCCTAGTCACGTAGCATGATGATTTTTAAACATCCTTGTGTCTGTTCACCGCGTATATCCGGTTACGCAGCGCGCATGCGCGGCAGCTGGACGACAGTGAGCCTTGATTTTTTCCCTTTTATATTATTCTCTATTTTTTCTATTCTACTTGGGTATAAACGCAAAGGATGGCGTTGAATGTTTTATGAGTTTTTGTTGGGAAGCTATTGTAATTTATATGAACGTGTGTAAACATTGTTGATATAAGACGACATGTCAGTAGACGTATGCAAGGTAACATTTATTCTCACATATATATATATATATATATATATATATAAAGGTTTTATTATTATTAAACTATTATTTTTAATCTTTTTCGAACACACATATATTACTTCAAACTTTATTACCATGGATACTTCGTGTTTGAAATAGACGCCAAATTTGTACTTATTAAACTGTGTGTAGGTCCATCGGTCTGCGCATTCGAAAAATATAAGTAGAGAAAACGCGCATCCTCGGTACGGATCGAACCTACGTCCCACTTTGTAAGCGAAATCATCGTTTTATCCAGTATGCTTTACTGCCCGGCCACATAAGAGCTTTCGGATACGATATCTGTTATATTTATAAAGAATAAATGCATTAATTCTTTAGAAATTGGTTTCTTTACGTTTTGGATGGGAGGCTGAGCAGATATGTAGCCGGACAGTAAAGCATACTGGGTAAAACGATGATTTCGTTTACAAAGCGGGACGTAGGTTCGATCCGTTCCGAAGGGGCGTGTTTTCTTTACTTACATTTTTTCACTATAAGAAGGTTTGAAGTAATAAAAATGTCAGACGAAGGCACTACAAGTAAAGTCTTTTAATAAGAGGAAATAACGTCAATTAAAAAATTCATTCATGATATATATATATATATATATATATATATATATATATATATATATATATATATATATATATACCGGGTGTAACAGTAAAACTGTCCAAATCGTGTAACAGCTAATTGTCCATCCCACAAAATGTTTAATATTTTTTTAAAAAAACAGTAAACTAAATGACTTTCTTTTTTTTCACGTCTTCAGAAAAGAGGATCAGCCATTTTGTCATCATATGTCGTAAGAATCACTGAAAACTCTTTTAGTTATTCAGCCAGAAATCTGTGTCTTTTCAAATAAGCAATGGTGAGAGGAAACAGGTCATTCAGGCCTTCAGTAAAGAACCATCAAGAGAACGTTGAATAATTTTTAAAAAAGGGAACAGTAGACAGTAAAACTGAATTAAGAGGCCACAACAGCAAGAGGGATCATGATATTAACTTACATTCTTATTGTTCAATGTAGAGTCCCGTACTGTTATAAAGACCTCATGGAATTTCAGTAAGATATCTTTAATCATTTACAACGGTTCAAAGCCTAATCTAACAATTGGACAATATTGATATTACACGATTTGGACAATTTTGCTGTTACCTCTGTTATATATATGTATATATAGTCGACTCTCCCGTCGAGATTCGACGTATGAAGGTCAAGCAGATCAGTTTCCAGAAAACCGACAGCCCGACACCGGCACATGACATTTGATTATAGTGGTGAAGGCTTCGTGCAGGACCATCCACACTTTTTGAAGGGACGAATACAGAGACCTGGTGCACCGAGTGCCACAAGGTTCCCAAACGCTGGTTTGGACCAGTTGCCATCCAAGGCTATAGAACCCAGTCTGTCCTGCTATTTTAACCATAACTGGTGGGAGAGGAAGAGGATTCATACCTTTCCCAAGGGTATTAACACGTAAGTGAATGTAATGGATTCGACTGGAATTCGAACTCGGCTCTGCGATTCCTCAATCCAAGCCGCTGTCCAAAAATTTTACTTAAATAATATTTAAATATAAAATTTTAAAAATCATAATTGACATATACTTGAAGTGGAAAAATAATTTTACTTACAGTAAGTAATTCTAATACATTTACTTCTATTAAATGAAATATAGTCTATAAAAACTAACAATGAAAATATTTTAAAGTTGTAATTAAAATTGTAGTTAATTAAAATGAATTCTAACCTAAACTGTTTTTTAAAATTGTAATTAAATAAATAAATAAAGTTTACTAAAACAGAGAAATGGATTAGCTTTTTTGCCGTAAGTGCAAAAAAAAATTACTTAAATAATATTTAAATATAAAAAATTTTAAAAATCATAATATACTGTAAGGGATTCTAATTACATTTAATTGTTCTTGAAAGAAATATAGTATATTAAAAATTAAAAGTAAAAATATTTCAAATCGTAGTTAAATAAAAAGTATTCTAACCTAAACAACCCCCAAAATTTTTAAATATACGAAGGAAAAAAATACCGTAAGAATTTTTGCCGTTAACAATAAAATTTTTAAAAATTCCAGACGACACGCTTTTAACGGATGTTAGATTTCATTGAAAAATACATCCCTACCCACTACCAAAACGTAGCAATAACTAATACATTAAAATATAGACATAATGACCGCCCCCACACACCTCGTCTAGTAAACTGGATCCATCTGTAACCTTGGAAACATGAATTATGATTTTAGCTGTGTCTTTAAAACCCAGTAATTTTAAAAGTTACTCCAAAATTCGCTTGAGGATGAAATGGAACTAATGTCTTTAATTTAATTACAAAATTAAATTCGGGGCTTTTAGCTTCCATTTTTGAAACATGGTTAGAACTGTGTAGCGGAAAAAAAAACATATTTTAAATCAATTAATTTATAATATTAATGCTCTGTAAATTTACATTGAGCACTATTTTGTAAAAATAAAAATATCTACAAGAACACCGGATTATATATCTTACTGTTCTTTCTTTTATATATATATATATATATATATATATATATATATATATATATATGTGTGTGTGTGTGTGTGTGTGTGTGTGATTCGCAGAGAGTACTGTTTCGCTGTATCAAAGCTAGATAGATAGATGTGTGTATATGTATGTATATGTGCGTGTGCCTGGGAGATGCAAAAATAAAACCAAATCACTCCAAAAATATCATGGAAATTAAGAGAAACACCATCAGCCTACAACAATCAATACAAAAACTGTAAATGCAGCCTGGGATGAATAGCTATAATTATTTGTCCAGACCAGAACAAACTATTAAATAAATGATCAGAACTCATCTCAAAATACAGACACAAAAATATTTTTTTATTACGTTACTTAAAAATCAAAAACTCACAACGAACAGAAAGAAATTAAAATAAATAAATAAAATGAATAAACAAAAACAAGTAAAAAAAACTATCAATATCTAAAAAAATTCGGATCCACAATTATTTCCACTTCGAATAGAATAATTCGAAACAAAACCGTTACCACCCAGCAAAACAACCGTTAGAAGAATTCAATAGACTACCGACAATGCAATACTCTAGACAACTTAAAATGCATCACTGACCTGCATATATAAATAGTCGAGCAAAAACATGGCCTGATGATTGCGTATGATTATGAAATGAACTGTAGCCTCTGGTTGTTGACTGCCATATCCACTTTTATGTCCACATAATAAACTTTCCACTTGTTATGATTCTTGTTTAGATCTTGTTTAAGAATAAAAATATGTGGATAACCTTATCTCTAAACCACTTGATATAGAAAATGGGAACCCAGACAAGCGCTTGTTCAATTTCTCTTATGTCACTCTTACTGAGATGTAACGTTCTGTTGTTGCCAGAGAGTTGGAGTTCTGTACCCCACACCCGACTAAATATATTAAAGAATGGATATTTACAGAAGTTGAGATATTATTCTCTTATTTGAATCTACATATTCCGAATTTCTTCTGGAAAGCTCTCTTCATGAAAGACTAGGTTGGTAGATTTGTCTTGTGAATATTCCTCTCTTCCTGCTGATCATGATTTTCTTCCTTAGTGACGGGTCCACTTTCAGACGATTAAGTCCTTACAAGTTAAAAATGACATATATATTACCAAACCTGACAAAGGGTCTGGGATGGTTATATTAGGGATGCGGGGCTATATTAATAAAAATGGAGATCATGTTGAATGATCTGACAAAATTTCGTACAATTAGTTCTGTTAAATTGTGAGACAATACCAGCAGAATTGTGATTAAAGTGCAAAATGTGCCTGCTTTCTATATATAAAAGTGAACTTCTCGGCCAAATGATGTAGAATTGTATTAGACCCACTGGATCTCAGCATCCTCCAATGGATGGTTTACACAAGGTCCGTAAGCAAGGCATTCCTCTCAGACCCCATGCTGTCAATGCTGGGTTCTACTCAACATGAAATGGCTAAGTGGCTGGCTGTTTTATTACAGCCTATTTCAGATTTGTATTCTTCTTTGAGTAATGGATAGCGGCTCGGATTGAGGAATCGGGGAGCCAAATTCGAATTCCAGTCGAATCCATTGGGAAAGATATGAATCCTATTCTTCTCCCCCCAGCTACGGGTAAATAACAGAACAGACTCGATTCTATAGGCTTGGATTGCAGTTGGTCTACAGTAGAAAGGAATTGCAACATACTGCGTGAAAAAATCTGCCTCGTCAGTCATATATCGAAAGATACATGATCACCTACACGGGTATCACGCATGGTACATAACTGATTGATATTTTTGTTTGTGTTTCAGATTCGTTCTGGTTCTCCAATTTAATTAGAAACCCTGAACTATGTTCCATTGACATAGTTATGGGAGTTATGAGATCTTTGACATAGTTTGTTTACAAACGTACCTCTTTAGGATACTATATATATATATATATATATATATATATATATATATAGATAGATTTATATATATATAGATAGATAGATAGATAGATAGATAGATTTTATATATATAGATAGATAAATAGATAGATATAGATATATATATATATATATATAGATAGATAGTTAGATAGATAGATATTTATATATATATATAGATAGATAGATAGATTTATATATATATATATATATATATATATATATATATATATATATATATATATATAGATAGATAGATAGATAGATAGATGCGCTTTCCCAAGTTTTCCTGGGTGTTTCTTCTTAGAATTCATATATTTAGCTACAAAGACGGTCGTATTCGGTTTTAATGTCGTTATATATGGGCAGTTCATTGGGTCCCCGTTTTAGCTAATATTTTGGGGTTTTTTTTTATGAAAACCTTCTCTTTGAAAAATACCACAAGTCCTACGTTTATTATCGCTATATTGATGAAACTTTATTTGTCTTCAATTTCATGGAAGAGACTAAAACTTTTCACCTTCAATTTAATTCTCTCCACCCGTCACTTAGGTTTAATATGGAGGAGGAATGTGATTCGTCTTTGCCTTTCTCGTTGGTCGGAGGAATGGTTCTTTCATTACTAGTGTTTACTGTAAACCTATATTTATTGTGCTATACATCAATTGGAATTCTTTTGTTCCAAAAACCCAGAAGTTAAATTTCATTTCTACTTTGGAGCATCGTGCCTTGATTGTATGGAAAACACTCATGATAATGGTTACCCGAAAAATATTATTAAACCCAACTTAGAAGTAAGGGTTTAGAGTTTGAAGCCCCCACCTATGTTAGGTCCTGGTTTCTGCCCAGTGTATCTGAAACTGCCGTGGTTGGACAAGGGCAGCTAGATTTTGGCTAATAGTGTCTTGTGCCACCACCCGCCTTGTAGAAATGTCTTGGGGAAATACCAAGTTTAGCATAAAGTCTCGTTTGGGGAGGTAGACAAACCCGACGCTCTTATTACGGGGTCTTCGGGCAATTTTTGCTCAGGCCTAGGGATCGGAATAACCCAAGTTAAACCGGTCTTGTGCCACTTCCCGCTCTGTCGCGGCAAGGATATGAATACAGTAGTTGGCAACGAACGATTCGATATACAACACATTCATTGGACACAAACAATTGTACGTAAACAAAACATGTGTAATGACCAAAGTACGCAGGTTTAGGCTTTAAGAAATGTTTATTCAACTGAGAATGCAAGGTTTCGCGTATAATGTCCCTTTACAGTTGCTGTAAACAGAAATAACTCTCTCAAAAAGGAGAGTAACAAAACAAGGGGAGACAACTCTTAATTATTCTTAACAATATGTTTGCTTGAAAAGTAAAAATAAATATTTTTTTCTGTCGTTTTTAATCAAATATTTAGAAATAAAAAGCCACTAGCTTAATATATTTTATTTAAATAAAAATATAGATATTTTGAAAATAACACGGACGAATTTCCATGTACAGAAGATTAGACTGTTGAAATGATTTCAGTCACAACATATTCGTTTATTTCGCTTTGTTTGATGCTGCGTCTGCATAAATGTCCCTCAGCAAGTTTAACAAATGACTAAACACATATGGGCAGGGATCCTAGGAGGGAAATTCATAAATAAATGTAAACTACAAATTAAATAATGCTTGTTGTACATCGCACAAAGACACATTCAAACTAGAAGTGCTGATTGGTCAATATGGCTGCCATTCGGTCCAAAAAGAAATGAAAACATTAGTAATATGGCGACCGTGCTGACAACGATGAAGGCATCGATATTGCCGGACATTACATGGAGACAACTGTGTGCTATAGCAAAACACAAAAGAATTAGCCGACCTCACCACTATCTCCACGACTCAAAACAAGGACCAACCGAAACTTAATTAACTTGCCTGAGTATATATATATATATATATATATATATATATATATATATATATATATATATATTATATATATATATATTACGATCGTTGCATTCATTTTTTTTTTTCCTTATCGGGCTTTTTAGTCTCTCAAAAGTAACTCTCAACAGTAAACGTAATATGTAGGCTTATATGAAAGCCCCTATGTCAATATGTGTGTGTTTTCGGGGCTTTACACCGATTTTGCCCTGATTACACGCGAGGGAGAAGAATCAAGTCATGCTTGTTTAGCGAATTCGTGTTGCATTAAGTGTGTACGTGTTTTATTTGTGTTCGTCTAAATATGTAATTAAATACATGATTCTCTACACGTCTTCACATGTACATAAGAGAAATAGAATAGGTATATGTATAGAGTATTGATTTTAGCGTTCGTTTCTATATTAGAAAATGTACATGCATTTATACCCTGCCCTCGTAGTGGTGTAAAGGTTAAGGAGTTAGGTAGTTTCTACTGGAAAATACTTTCGGTATTCACGGAGTGTTCTTTATTCGTAAGCAGCGGTTACTATATTTTAACGGGTCGCCTTGGAATGAAGTAATGTTCACCCAGTATAAGGCCCAAGAATAACTCAATGTAGAGGATTAATGTGTGGTGTTGTATTAACATAAGAATGGAAACGAAGTGAAGTTCTTGGGGGCTATGCAGGGAAGATAAGAGCTAACTGTAGACTTGAAGAAGTGAAGATTTAATTAGTGAATAATATTTCAGAGTTCAGGCGGAGACGTTCGAAATATAGAGTTGAAGTAAAATTTAGAAGGAACCTGAAACCTAAACTTAAACAGGAAACAAGGGATAAACCTCTATCCCCTTACAAAAGACGGAGAAGGCGTGTGAGCCAACGATACGAGAGAAGAAAAAGTAGTAAATTAAATTTCAAGGTACAGCCGGAGACGTTAGAATAAAAACAAGAACACATGAGAAGGAACCTGAAACCTAATCCTAAATAGGAAACAAGGGATAAACCTCTACTCCACGTCAAAACATCGGGAATGTGTGTGAACCGGACGATAGGCGAGAAGAAAGAGTAGTGAATAAACTTTCAGGGTTCAGTCGGAGATGTTAGAATATAGACATTTGAAGGAAGCGGAAACCTATTTCTAAATAGAGAACAAGGGATAAACTTCAACTCCGCTTCAAAAGACCGAAGAGGAATGAGAACTGGACGATAGGCGAGAAGAAAAAATGGAGAATAACATTTGAGAGGTCAGTCGGAGAGGATACAGGGAAGCAGACATTAGAAGGAACCGGAAATCAAACTTAAAAAGTAAAATCAAGGGAAAACCTTTATTCCTTTCCAAAATACTGAGGATGAGTGCGAACCATCGATAGGAGACAGTAAGTAGAGAATTAAATTTCACGGTTCAGCCGGAGACGTTAGAATAAAAAGACGTTAGAATAAAGTACACATTAGAATGAACCAGAAATCTAATCCTGAATAGGAAACAAGGAATAAACCTATACTCCGCTTCAAAAGGCCGAGGAGGAGTGTGAACTGGACGATAGGCGAGAAGAAAAAATTGTAAATAAGATTTCAGAGGTCAGTCGGAGAATATACAGTTAAGTAGACATAAGAAGGAACCGGAAACCCAATCCTAAACAGGAAGCAAGGGATAAACCTCTACTCCGCATCAAAACGCCGAGAAGTGTGGACCGGAGGATAGGCGAGAAGAAAAATAGTGAATAACATTTCAGGGCTCAGTTGGATATGGTAGCATAAAGGGAAGTAGACATTAGAAGGAACCGGAAACCCAATTCTATAGAGGAAACAAGGAATAAATATCTACTCTTCTTCAAAATACTGAGGAAGTGTGTGAACTGGAATATTGGCGGGAAGAAAAAATAGTGAATAACATTTCAGGGCTCAGTCGGAGACTTTAGATTATAGAGAAGGAGATATTAGAAGGAACCGGAAACCCAATCCTCAATAGGAAACAAGGAATAAACCTATACTCCTGTTCAAAAGACCGAGAACGGTGTGAACCGGAAGATAGGCGAGAAGGAGCAATCGTGAATAACATATCAATGCGCAGTCGCAGAATTTAGAATAACTGTAAGGAGACATTAGAAGGAACGGGAAACCTAATCCTTATGTGGAAAAAGGGATAAACTTCTACTCCATTTAAAATACGATAGGCGATAAGAACAATTAGTGAATAAAATTTCAGGGTTCAGTCGGAGCGGACATAAATAAGTAGACATAAAAGGAACCGGAAACCTAATCCTAAACAGGAAACAGGAGATATACCTCTTCTCCGTTTCAAAAGAACGGACAGGGGCGTGATCCAGACGATAGGCGAGTTGAAAAAATAGGGTATAACATTTCAGGGCTCAGTCAGAGACGGTAGAATAAATGGAAGTAGATATTAGAAGGAACCGGAAACCTAATCCTAAATAGAAAACAAGAGATAAACCTCTACTCCGCTTCAAAAGTCAGAGGAGGAGCGTGAACTGGACGAGAGGCGAGATGAAAAAATAGGGAATAATATTTTATGGATCAGTCAGATCGGATATAGGGAAGTAGATATTATAAGGAATCGGAGACCTATTCCTAAACATGAAACAAGGGATAAACCTATACTCCGTTTCAAAAGACCAGGAAGGAGTCTGAACCGGGCGAAAGGCGAAAAGAAAAATTAGTGAATAAAATTTCAGGGTTTAGTCGGCGACGGCAGAATAAAGAGAAGAAGACATTAGAATGTAACGGAAACTCAATCCTAAACAGGAAACAAGGAATAAACCTCTACTCCTCTTCAAATACCGAGGAGGCATGTAAACCAGACGATAAGCGTGAAAAAACTAGTGAATTACATTTCTGGGAACAGTAGGATACGTTAGAATAAATGGAAGTAGATTAAAGGAAACAGAAAGCTAATCCTAAACAGGAAACAATGGATAAACCTATACATGGTTTCAGAAGACAGGGAAGGTGTGTAAACTTGAGGATAGGCGAGAAGGAAAAAAATGAATAACATTTCTGTGCTCAGTCAAAGAGGATATAGAGAAGTAGACATTAGACGGAACCTGAAAGCTAATCCTAAACAAGAAACAAGACATACACCTCTACTCCGTTTAAAAAAAAAAATCAGGAATGAGTGTTAAACGGAAGATAGGCGAGAAGGAAAAATAGTGAATAACATTTCTGGGCTCAGTCGTTGACGTCAGAATAAAGGGAAGTAGACATAAGAAGGAACCGGAAACCCAATCCTAAACAGGAAGCAAGGGATAAACCTCTACACCGCATCAAAACGCCGAGAAGTGTGGACCAGAGGATAGGCGAGAAGAATAATAGTGAATAACATTTCAGGATACAGTCGGAGCGGACATAAATAAGTAGACATTAGAAGGAACCGGAAATCAAATCCTAAACAGGAAACAAGGGATATACCTCTACCCCGTTTCAAAAGACCGGTAAGAGGAGTTTGAACCGGACGACAGGCGAGAAGAAAAAATAATGAATAACATTTCACAGTTCAGTCGGAGACATTTGACTAAAGAGAAGTAGACATTAGAAGCAACCGGAAACCCGATACTAAACGGGAAACAAAGAATAAACCTCTACACCTGTTCAAAAGATTTGGGAATGTATGTGCCCGACGGTTTAACTAAGTTTAATAAATAATGCTGCACTTTGGTCTGGGGTAACGTTTAACAAAGTAATCAGTCTAAACATTACTACAGTGTAGCAAGTTTGATCCGCACTAAGGATCCATACTTTTGGCCTTATATTTATAAACGTTTTATAAATAATGCAGCGACTTCGCATAGGCTAAACTTACGAGCTAAATTGCTAACTATTAAGAAAGTCTGTTGTGCTTGATCTTCACTTGGTGCCCCTTCCATCTGGCCTCGGGCATGTCATGGTTAGCAAGTTTGTCTCGCTAGAATAATTACGCCTGTGTAGTGAGTTCGATTCTCCCTGGGTACATCATAATTTCGAACTTGAGCCACATCTAAGTTGCACTTAGAAAATCTCCATGCATGTGGCCTTGTGCTAACACTACTCTACTCTTCGTAAAACTATAGCAAGTAATGTTTAACGAGCTGGTATTATTAAGTCAACACGGTGGATACCGGTTCGGATTGAAGAATCTGAGAGCCGAGTTCGAATTCCAGTCGGATCCATTACATTCACTTACGTGCTAATAGCCTTGGGTAAGTTATGAATCGTCTTCTCCCCTCAGCTATGGGTAAATTGCAGGATAGAGCGGGATCTATAGCCTTGGATGGCAACTGCTGTATGGGAAAGTAACTCTGAATTCAAAACTGTATGTGATCCTGGGGGAGCACATACTTTACAACTAAAGGATTGTTCCCTTTGGCTCAATGATTCCGACTGCGGTCGAATAATGAATGAATAAGCTACCAACTTTGTAAAAATGTTTTCATAGACCGTTGATTTAAAATAGTTTCAGGCAAATGAAATCTATATATCTTAAAGAAGACAGTCGTTCATCAGATATTATAGACTGGCGCTACATAATCGTAAAGAACTTTACCAAGTAACACGAAACACACTAGTGTAAAACTTCCAATACCAGCAATAAGTAAAATAGATAAAACATGTTACTAGAAGTGGAAAATGATGTATTGAAGATGTTGAACTTCCACCCTACCTGAAACAAAAGATTAGCAACGAAACTCTGATCAATTCTAAAAAGAGCTATAACAGTTACTTTCCTTAAAACCTGTTTTGAGAGAAAGATTTTTTAAATTTCAACCGTCAGTAACGTATGGACAGTAGATTGTAACTCCGGGTTTCACGCTTTCGAAATCTTCAGACAATCTGGCTTATTTTTTCGAAAGTGGATCTATTTATGCTTTATTTCTATTTTATCATTTGTGTGTGGTAGAGGGAATTTTATTTTAAATTTAATTTTTTTTCTAAATTTGTTTGGGATAAACAAACACAAATAAAACATAAATAGATCCACTTTGAAAAAAATAAGCCTGTTGTGTGAAAATCGTGTGAAACACGGCATTACAAATTACTATCAACCGCAAATTTTAGTCCTGTCACGGGATAAATACATATATATATATATATATATATATATATATATATATATATATATATATATATATATATATATATATAGCAGCATGGCCCGGCGTTGCCCGTGCTTGATTCAAAAATCGTACGACTCATACAGCAATCGCTATCACACATTGCGAATTTTTTCTAAGCTCTATACTAAACATTAAATCTGTTACGAAAAAAGAACTAAACAAAATGAACACAAAACGACCAGCTTTAAAAAAAGGACTCGTAACTGGAAAAACCGAATGAAAAAAGAATGTTAACAACAAATACTTTTTCACAACCAACCCAGTTCTGCGGAATCAGAATCAACGTTGAGTTTAAGCAAGTGAATGAGGCAAATGAAGTAAAGTGCCATGCAGATTTAAATTTTTCCCACTTGTAACGAATGCAGCTATCGATTTTTTTTTTTTTTTTTTGCATGCTAGCGTGCGAGTTAATATTCGTGTCAGTTAGCTGTGGGCTCTCACGCTGGCCAATAGAATCTTCCTACCTTTTCGTGGCAGCCAGCTATGGGCTCTCAGTGTCGCCAGTACAAAATGGCCGCAAACTACATGAAAACTGCCGTAGAAGCATGAAAAAATCAATTATTTCCACTATCGAAGGGAGTTGGAAAATGCAAAGTCGGTCTTGGCCTTCCCGCTAACTTGGAGCATGTGCATGTAAATTCTGGTGCAAATCCGTCGAAAATTGCGGCCGTGCATTCGTTACACATCTCATACAATGCAAACGCTATATAATACAAATAGCACATAACTATGAGGACAATTTGTTAAGACTGGATCCTACCTATATGGGTGACTGTTTCAGTATAGCAGGTACTGTAAGTTTAGAATGTGGAGCTATGTAATGGAATTGGAAGTCGGAATTATCGGAATATATATATATATATATATATAATAAAAAGGCTTAAACACTAATATTCCATGGTCATAATTTATTCCATTGGAATCGTAAATACGATCAATTCATCAGACCTACAAATTCAAAAGTTTTTGAATTTGTAGGTCTGATGAATTGATCGTATTTACGATTCCAATGGAATAAATTATCATGAATATTAGTGTTTATATTTTTATTATATCCTTACTCTGTCCTAGACATTGAGCTCTACCTGGATTCTTCCTCTTGGAATTTTTTTCTAAAAATATACATGTATGGGTATTTATATATTTTGCATATGTATGTATATTTACCACTAATATTATCTATCTATCTATCTATCTATATATATATATATATATATATATATATATATATATATATATATATATATGGTGGGTTCCTGCTTCGATTTCGATATAGGTTGGACTAACAATTCAGTTCCTATAACCGGCTGACTGTCAAATTATATACGTTGAATATACTTGTAAAATCATCCACACTTTTCGAAAGAACCGACATCAAATAGCAAATATTAAGATAATTTACTCACCTTTCCATTTTGGGGTTGACAGGAGGGTGTGCATTAATGGGTTAATGTCTAGAAACGTCTTATTAATACCGGAGCTATTTCTAAGAATACAGGAACGATTTCTAGAATATCGGAACTATTTCTAGATTATCGGAACTATTTATAGAAAGACATTATTAATTAACAGGAAATCTTTATTTTCAGAATTTAAAAATTTGATACAAGATGATATTATTAGGTTAACGTATAAAATAATAAATTGTATAAAATAATAATTAAATAATATATATATATATATATATATATATATATACATATATATATATATGACCCTTCACGCAGAACTCTTCATTGACAATTCTAGAAAGAAAATTCGGATTGCCAACACACAAACAGAATGTCTCATATCGAGAATATTCCACATTGAACATGAAGAAAAATTAATTATTTTTAATAATATGTAAAAATCTCCACTTTCACCTGAAGACGGTTGCGAGACCAGACCAGAAACACGTGTCGTGAAATTATGTAAAACAAAGTATAATATTTTTTCTCAATAAATCCACATTACAACCAAAAACGTTTGCGGCACCCCTCTTCTTTTTATATATATATATATATATATATATATATATATATATATATATATATATATATATATATATATATATATATATATATATATATATATATATATATGTTGCATTAAAAACGTCAGACATGGTACTACGGTTAAGCTTTTTATTTAATTTTTCTTGTGTTCGAACAAGAGCTTTCTTTTCTGGACAAAGGGTGTGTAAGAAACTGTCCAAATGTTATATATTTCCGACCGCTTTCGGCTATACATTTAGCCATTATCAAGGATGATTCGATCTTTCAGTTTAATTGAGTGTGTGCGTTCTGTGTATGTCTTAGTTTGTGGTAGGGATGTTTTTAATTTCCAAATACGGTTAGCACATTGTGGCTTTGTTCGTAGTTAATATTGTTAAGAGATGTCTTTTTCTTTTTTATTATTAAAGCTTCCATTATTTTTAGTCTTTTTTTGCAGGTGGATGCAGTTAATATATTTGTGTTTTCTACTAGTATGTTCCTAATGGAGTATGGTAAATTTGTGTGTGTGTTTAAATGGATTCTAATAGGGGCTGTGATCAGATAGGTGTAGCGTAAGACGTCTGGATAAACATGTGGTTGTGTAACCGGTTTGATCAGGAACACATTTCCTTAAGGGGCATTTGAACTCATAGATAATGTTCGTTCTTTGTAATTTTGACTTAGCTGGTGTGTTGTTATTTTTGAGGATAAGGTTAGCCGTCTTAAATTTTTTATAATAGATAATAAATTTGATTTTTTTTTAGTCGGGTCAATTGGAGTAGTATATTTCTTTATAATATGCCTTAGTGAATCATATTTCCAAGCATAAAAGAAAATGGTTTAAAAAATAACATATTATCATTTTTATACAAGCTTTTGAGTGTTAGTTTTAAGCTGATGTAAGGTGACAGAGAGAGTGGGATGGGGAGGACGACAGATATGATCAAAATTATAGACGGAAGGAAGAGATAAGTATAAGTTTAAATCTATCTTTATTAAAATACTTAATGGAGGGGGTAAAGTGCTAGAAATTTGAACTATTTAATAAATCATTTCACAGTAATATATAAATAAATATATATATACGTTCTTTTTATAGATGGTATTTATCAATCCACCCACGGGGATCGAATGTGGCACAAGGCCTTTTTAATGTGGGTATCTCTGATCTCGTAGGCCCAGCCAAAAATAAATAACCATCCAAACCCGCCGAGGTGGGCCAGTTCCGTCAACCTCCCCCAACGAAACCCTAACCTTCGGCGGAGCTTCGTCCGGGTTCCTCTCTGCAAGCAGAGAGTTCCACAGACACCCGACCCGGCAGCTCACAAAGCGCAGATACTACACTTTGATCCTAGCCACCGGGCCGAGCGGGTATTCTTTTTAGAGATACAAATATTTAAGGAAATGCTTTGTTTATAATAGACAGTATTAGCAACATTTACCGCCCTGAATGTCCGAGAAATTCTTATAGAAAATATGCGTCCTCCGACAGGAATCGAACCTGTATCCTCTACGGAACCGTCATATAGTCTGACGTGCCTTAACCGATTGGGCCATAGAGGAGCGTTCGGTTAGCAGGGCCGATTTACTGTTTTTAAACACAATTCTCCATGATTTTCTCTCATTCATTCATATCTCCTCAATGCGTATCCAAATGTAAACAAATGACGTCATACATTATGAAATGGACGAAGTCCGACAATTATTTAAGACATAAAAAATGTCTTAAATAATTGTCGAACTTTTGTCCATTTCATGATATATATATATATATATATATATATATATATATATATATATATATATATATATATATATATGATGATGATGAATGTATAGTTCTAAGGTACCGCCACGAAATCGCTAAAAAGCAGCAATACCGTGATGAAACAATGCTCCTAACGTAATGAATCCTTGTTCAATCTATATATTATTATTATTATTATTACCCACAACAATTTCGACTTCAGCTGGTACCATATTCTTCAAGTCAGAGCTACTGCGATGGGAACGAAAAGGGCCCTCAGCTATAAACATATCCAGGGATTCCCTGGAATGATGTATGTTGAGCAGTTACCACCTATCACTCCTACATTATCACAGATACATAGGTGATATATTTTTATATGGACACACGAGGAGAACAGTCTCCGAGACCTCAAAAAATACCTCAACAATTTCCCTCACATCATCGAATTCACAATCGAATACTCCACTACTTTTTATTCCGGATCGGTATTTTGTGCAATAAAACATCGGCAAAAGTTCTCTCGTGGTGATTGGACGGAGGACGAAAGACCCTGCACACATTGCACATCTTACGGATACATGAAATGCTCTCAAAGTTCCATCTATGCTTTACTATAAGATACACAACATGTTCGGGCCACTTGATGTGTGCTTATACCTGGACTGTCCCCGACAGCCTGTAGAAGATGTTCTTTGTGCCCAGGCGTACGAACGGATCTCGGTTTTCTTCGATCCATAGTTTATAGTGCCACGGATCCTGTCTCAGAAATGCAACAATAAAAAGCAGCAAAGGTCGGATGACTCGGTTGCCTTCTGTCTGGAAACGCAAACTGATACAGCCATGCATTCACGCATCCATTACCATTCCCGCGGCCGTATGTAAAAATTATTTCTGCCTGCTCGCTCATATGATTATCCGAAAATTGTTAAAAGAGAACACTTCTCGGTTAACTCACTACTACACACGTTAAACGTTGAAGCCAGAAATGTACACGAATAATAAATGTAACACAGTGTTTAAAGTAACAGAGCGCCATCTACCGTAAACTTTCTTTAAACTTAATAATTCAAAAACAAATGATTTGTAGGGTTACGTTTATATAGTTCTGTCCTTGTTTTGGTGTGAGGAAGGCACCCCCAAAGTTTGTAAAATTATATTTGACATACCTGTATATATATGTATAAATAAAAACAAAAGAAGTGTGTGTGTGTGTGTGTGTGTGTGTGTGTGTGTGTGTGTGTGTGTGTGTGTGTGTGTGTGTGTGTGTGTGTGTGTGTGTGTGTGTGTGAAAGTAGATATTTAGAATGTATGCAACTGAATTGAATTTGAATTGTGATTTCATTTGCGTTTGCAGATCAATGTATGCACATACGAAATCGCATAGAAACACCAGAAATGTACAATTTTGTAGATGTATTAATTGTAGAGAAGCAGATTGAAATCTCTTGGTTAAAATGTCGCAGATGGTGGGGGGGCATCATTTTTTCATACATTTTTATTTCCCTTGTCCGGCTAATTTATTAGCAGCCAACATGACAAATTTTCTTTTTCTTCTATTTGTTTCATCGAAGATCTTTACCGCTTTTTTTTTTCTTCATACAATATCTTCTTTCAGACAAAAGATTCTTGTCTCTCTAACTGAATTCAGCAATTCACTCATTTTGATATTTGACAGTTACAAGTACACGAACGTTCGAATTCCAGTCGAGTTTATTGTATTCACTTACGTGCTAATAGACTTGGGAAAGGTATAAATCCATCTCTTCTCACCCAAGCTATGGATAAAATAGCAGGAGAAACTGGCTCCTAAAGCCTTGTAGAAGGTCTTGTAGGCCCTTGCCACTTACTAAGTAATTATAAACAAATCACTGTCGTCTCAAAGAAAGGATCAAAAGAACTTCCTGAAGATTAAAAAATTGTATAGTTGAAACCTATAATGATGGACAAGGCCACGAAAATCTATGAAAACAATTTTGACTGCACTTCTCCACCGTGCAACAAATTATTTATAAATAGAATGCGTTTTGTATGATGGCATCACAATCAAGAAGCAGCCTTCCGCGAAAAATAACATCAAGAGCAAGTAGACATCCAACTCGGCAATCCAGGCAAATCTTGCTGTAACCTTTGAGGTTCTCCACTGCTCACTGGCCAATATCGGAATCAATCTACATACATTTACAGTGCAAGGAAATCTGAACACTGCCTATCTTCATGGCACAATGTCTAGGAAAAGGCACTGCTTATGAAATAGCACAATCTCTGCCAAAGCTTATATTAATAACCTATAAACATTATGGCAAAAAGTTTTATTATTGGTTGAGACCAAGCTGGAGCTTTGTGGAAGGAACAGTAGGTGGTATGTTTGGCAAACTCCTAATACATCTTTTGAAGAGAAGAATTTGATATCAGCCATTAAACATGGCGGTGACAGCATTATGATTTGAGCGTATTTTGCTGGAAAATCTTACACATTGACGACACAGTGTACAATTTTGAACGGAAGTGTCTTCTCATCAGTTCAAAAGTTGGTTTTAGATCTGGGCTGGAACTTCCAACAGGTCAAAGCAAATCCACAAAATAATGACTTCGTAAAAAGAAATTTCAAGAATTAGAACTACCTCGTCAAAGTCCTGATTTAGACCCAATTGAAAATCTGTGATGCAAGTGAAAGAAACCAGTGCATGCAAGCAACCCATGTAAAATCGAGCAACTGTGGGAATTTTGCCAAGAAGAATGACTAAAAATTGACACCTACTACTGCGAGAAACATCTTAAAGATTATAGAAAAAAGACTGGTTGATACTGTAATCTCAAAAGGAGTAGTCACTAAATATTAAATGTAAAGGATCACTTACTTTTGCACATTTTAATTTTTAATTAATTTTTTTTATTCCAGCTTGATAAAAATCATTTAAAGTGGTTGTAATTGATTTAATAAAGGTTTTTCATAACGAATATATACCTTAAGATTTGTTCATTATCTGGAAAAAAGAGACAATTATTTTAGATATTATTTTAGGGGTTCACTCACTTTTGTACAGCACTGTATTCACTACAAGTTGCAATTAATAAAGTAGAGAGGTTTGCCTATCGTACTGATCAAACTCCTCCCGGGTATTTTCTGACAGGAGTAGACGTCTATACTTGTTTCCTGTTCAAGTATAGGATTCTGGTTCCTTCTAAAATCTACTTCAACTCTGTACTCCTAACGTCGTCGACTAAAATGTGGACTTTTATTTAATATTTATTTACATTTTTCCCCTATAAGAGTAGATAAATTTGTCTATCGTCCGGTTCATAATCCCCCCCTTTCTTGTGGACAGGGGTAGAAATTTAACCCTTGTTTCTTTTTGAGGATTGGTCTTCCGGTTCATTTTAAAGTTTGTTTTATTTTCATTCTATTTCTCTTCCGGTGGCCTCTTGCGTCTTGCTGGCATTATCAATTCGCTTGGAGTGATGCCTCAAGCTCTAATTGCTCTTAGGTTTGGGACTATTTTCACTATAACATGAAGATTATTTTGCTCAGTATGTGTAAATTATTGCAGATAAGAGTTTTATGGATTTTAAATATTCACATTATTAGAAAGTTTACTGAAGCTCCAGAAACGATGTTTTCATTATTAATTACAATTGTGGATAACGTTTCTAATGTCTGGAACCAGAACTTTACAAAAATTCTATAATGACAGTAATATAATAAAAACTACCTTCATGTGAAATACAGGTTGCGTCAAAGTAACGTTCTTTTTTATTTTATTAACTTTTATCGAACACAAATAAATGAAAGTTGTTTAAGGTGGCTAAATATTAACTCTGGCGTACACATTTGGGAATGCTTAAATCTTAATGGTGGATAGGACGGTGTGGCCATTACGATCACCAGACCTAACACCACCAAACTTTTTTTTGTATGGGGTTTACTGAAATGTCTTGTTTATGGCTCGAACCTGTATAGGACCGTGTAGGGATGCGAGTGTTGTTAGATTAGAAACACGTGCTATTTATTTTCTGCTAGAAGGAGGTCCAACTACAAGAAAAATGGAGGACTCAAATTGTCCAACCGAAGATGAAAAGAAGACAAACAAGACCGATATATATATATATATATATATATATATATATATATATATATATATATATATATATATGTCAACAAAATTTAAAATGGACATAGAGATTAACATTTGCGTGTGTGTGAACATTTGTGTTTCTTCTTTGGTGAATGTTCGTACGTACGTGTATGTTTATATAATGGCGTCTCCCACAATTTGGAAACGCTATCTTTTTGCGAGAGCTCACATTGTAGAGGCGTTCGCTGAAAGGAAGAAATGAAAAAGTATTTAGAGGGTAGGGAAAGCGGCCCCTAGTGAACAATTAGGGAATTAAGGAGGAGCTAACTCCGACAAACTGAAAACAACTTCTGAATGTAAACAAAGTATTTCTGATAAATATTTTTGAAATTAATGTCGAAATGGTGTAGAAGTGTTGATGATAGGGTTCAATGTTGTAGTGAACACGAAGGGGACTGTTTTGAACATGTTGAATAGTTTGTTAATTATAGTAAATTATGTTGTTTTAATGAAACGATGCTTATAGTTACTCTTAAACTACTGTAATTTGTCTTCCTGAACGCTCTTTTCTTATTGTCCTTTCTCCTTACTTAAGCAATTTCATCCCCTTTCTGTCACTGTAAACGTTTTGTGTCTTAGTGGCGTTATCGCCTTCATGGGTGGGGGATGATAAAACAATAATAATAATATTGATTTTTTTTACTATATGATAATAGACAAAATACATACATGATTAAAAATGTTCTTTTATCTGTGTGCATCTCTGTCTGTCTCTCTCTCTCTCTCTCTCTCTCTCTCTCCATATTTATATATATATATATATATATATATATATATATATATATATATATATGTGTGTGTGTGTGTGTGTGTGTGTGGGTGTATATGTATTTATATAAAGGGTGCGACAAAAGTAACTCACTTTAATTTTTTTTTCAAACTGAGGTGGATAGGACAACGTGAAGAATGAATGGCAGTCTCGATCACTAGACCTAAAATCCAGAGACATTTTCCAGTGAGGTTTACTGAATTATCATGTTTACAGGCTCAAACTGAAAAGAATTAATGAATTAAAACAATAATCTTCTGAAATTTTTTTTTTAAATTAATGTAAAAATGTGTTAAATCGTTTGTAGAAGTGTTTCTGTTAGGGTTCAGTGTTGTACTGAGCATGAAAGGGAGCAATTTGAATATGTTAAGTTGTTTAATAGTAAATTGTGTTGTTTTGATGTGCCGATGATTGCAAATACAATAAAACGACTGTAATTTATTTCCGCTCAATAAAAGTTAATAAATAAAAAAAGACCGTTACTTTTGCCGTGACCTGAATATGTAAACATATTTCAAAATTATATTCTGTTTTTTTTATTATTATTAATTATTACTCTTTTTATTACTTATTACTCTTTTATTACTTATTACACTTTTATTACTTATTATTTTATTATTAATTATTACTCTATTATTACTTATAACTCGTTTATTATTATTTATTACACTTTTCTTATTACTTATTACACTTTTATTATTACTTATTAATCTTTTATTATTAATTATTAATCTTTTATTATTAATTATTAATCTTTTATTATTAATTATTAATATTTTATTATTACGTATTACTCACTTATTATTACTTATAACACTTTTATTATTACTTATTAATCTTTTATTATTACTTACTACTCTGTTATTATGACTTATTACACTTATTATTACCTATTAATCTTTTATTATTACTTATTACCCTTATTATTACTTATTACTCTATTATTACTTATTACTCTTTTATTATTACTTATTAAACTTTTATTATTACTTATTACTCTTTATCTTTTGTTATGAATTACTTATAAATTATATTTTATCAGTTTTCTTTTATGTGCCGAGTCCCTTAAGCACGTCGGCGATCATGGCTCTCCACTTCACCCTAACTCTTGTAGGTCTCAGTATGTTTTGTTCTTTTGCTACTTCCCCCAAAACTCTGTTCCGTCATCCATTTGCTTAAGCCAGCTACGTATTTCACGCGTTGCACTCCCTTGTCTCTCTTTCCTTCTATCCGCCCTGTGGGTATCTGATTCTACAAGCGTTATTTTCTCATTACGTGTCCCAGAAATTTCAGCTGCCTCTTCTTGATGTTAAGTATAAACTTCCTCTTTGTTTGCATCCTCTCCAAAAACCTCATCGTTGCTCACATGTTCAGTCCATATTATCAAGCTATCTATAGTAAAAGGGTAAACATAGATAGTGTTCAAGACTCTACGTAGTTTTAGGCGTCCGTTGAGGATCTTGGAACATAGACCCACTCAGAAAGTTAAATTGGATCAAGAGATTAGAATTAATCTGTTTGGTAAGTTAGGCTTTATCAGTGTATTTGTAGCATGAATCTGAGTGAAAATCTTCAAATTTTCAAATTAAATTTGAATAATATGAAACATTTGAAAAGCGACATTTTAAATCTTTATCTGGAAGTTAGTCGTATTTTTATGTTTCTTTTATTTTTATTTTTAACTTTCACATTTAATCTTATTTTCTCCTTTATCAGTTCTATTTTTCTTCCCCGGTTTTCAAGCAATCTTTTATATAAAAAATTCTTTCTAACCAATTATCTGTGTCTTTTTTCTTTTCATTTTTCTTCCTTTTCTTCTTTTTTCCTGTTTTTCTTTCTAATTTTCATTTTTTCTCTGCTTCGTGTTTTTTGCTTTTTCGTCATTACAATTCACTTTTCTATCTTTTTTCTTCCCTTCTTTCTTTTTTTCTATTTTTCTTTTTTTTCTCTCTCTTTCTTTTGTTCTTCCTTTCTTTCTTTTTTTTCTATTTTTCTTTTCTTTCTCTCTTTCTTTTGTTCTTTTTTCTTTCTTTCTTTCTATTTTCTTTTCTTTCTCTCTTTCTTTCTTTTTTCTATTTTCTTTTCTTTCTCTCCTTCTTTTGTTCTTTCTTTCTTTCTTTTTTCTATTTTTCTTTTCTTTCTTTTGTTCTTTCTTTCTTTCTTTAAATTACAGCAATGGCTATTCATTAAATATTTATTTCACAAACTTTTTTATTTTACTACCTGTATCATTCTTTTATATCTGTCTTTCTTTCTTCCTTTCTTTAATTTACTTCATTGACTGATTATTAAATATTTATTTCATTGTTCTTTTTTCTTACTATTTTTTTCTTTCTATTTTCTTTCTTGTTTCTTTCTTTAATTTACTACATTGACTGATCATTAAATATTTATTTTATTGTTTTTTCTTTCTTTTCTATTTTCTTTCTTTCTTTTTCCTTCTTTCTTTCTTTCTATTTTCTTTCTTTCTTTTTCCTTCTTTCTTTTTTTTTTTCTTTCTTTCTTTCTTTCTTTCTTTCTTTCTTTCTTTCTGTACGTATTTTTACCTATCTGCCATTTTCACACATTTCCAAGCGTTTAATATTTGTATATTTTACACATTTTTACTTTTAATCTTTTTTGGTATTTCAGTCATTTACATTTACTATTCCTTTGTAGCTACCTCCACTAAAATTGCGATACCGGAGGTTTAAATTTATTTTTAAAAAATGAAAATCACTCTTCAAGCTTTCATTTTAACTTTAATTGAAAGCTAAATGATTAAATTTACTAACTGTAGTGAGCAAAAAATATTCTCGTGTATTTCAAACAGAAATTGTATTGATTGGAAACAATTTTATTTTTTTTTTATTTTGCTAAAATCGCTGATTAGCGTCTTTCATTGCAATGTAATTCTCTTTATTAAAAAATCTTCCAAAAATAAAATATATTTTATGAAACTTTATTTCAGGAATATTAGCTGATTTAAAGTATAGTTTATCTGATTTGAAATAAATATTATTTACTTTATGTTTTAAATATCGCAGGAAGGCATTTTTTAAGCAAAGCGTAGCAGTGTTTTCAACCGACAGTCGCCAATTTTACGTCTTTGAAAATGTGATGACAGATTGAATGTTTTTCTATGGAGAATTTATCTGTAAAACATAATTTAAGGAAAAAGACTTAACACCTTTTTATATAATATTTAAATAATCTTTAAAATTTAGAAAAATATTCTCCATAAACTAATGTTTTATTGAATTTTAGAAATGTTGACTTTAAATTTAATATAGTTATCACTTTTATTTTCTGATAATGAGGCATCTGGTCCACTGTACTTGCAAAACCAACAAAGAATAATAAAAGAAAATGAAAATTCTTTTAAAACTCTTTGTGTGTGATGATTTCCATTAAGCTTTGCAATTTTTCATTAGTAAATGTAGTTTAAAGTTTAACTTAACGTCACGTGATCAATGTAATACATGAATTTAAAAATTTTGAAATTCTATAAATTATTATTATTACAATTTTAAAAAATTAAAATAATTTTTCTAAATATTCATTATTCACCAATTTGTTTTTTTATTAAGACAATAGTGTACTTAATATATTTTATTTATAAAAGTAATTAAAAGCTTTTCTAATTAAGTAATGACATGTTTTTATTGATTTTTTTTATTTTACCATTCGGAGCAGATTTTCGGGAAATGAGTAACTGTTTGAAAAAAAATGTTATTTCACATTTTCTAATTACTCCTGCTCTTAACTAATAAAAAAAATCTGCTCAAAATACAATTTCTCGAAATTTCATAAAAATATTTAGGTGTAAATTTTTTTTTACCAAGATTTGTTAAAAAATGATTTTAAAAATAGATAAATAAGTCCTAAAAATTTCATTAAAATCAGAAAAATAATTGATTTTTGCAAGAATTTTCAAAGCAATGTGTTTTTTATTGGAAAATTGTGCTAAAATTCCCAGACGCAAAAAAATCTAGATATTTAACCAAAATTTCGAATGTGCTTGAAAGAATTAAAAAACTTTAATAAAATAATGAAAAATACGTTGGTCTATTCTCTTAATAATAACATAATTATTTTGACTATAAAACCTTATTTGCATCAAGTTTGGGTCCTTTTTTTTCACCGTACTATGCTCCTTTTTAGCAAAAGCATGGAGGTACCGAATTTACAGCGTGTAATAATCGTGATACATTTATTTTACATTTCTTTTGTCTTTTTTTTTTTTTTTTTTCTTTCTTTCTTTCTTTCTTTCTTTCTTTCTTTCTCTCATTCTTTGTTTCTTTAATATACAGCATTGGCTAATTAAATATTTATTTAACTACTTTTTCTTTTTTTCTTTCTTTTACTACCTGTATCATTCATTTGTATTTCTCTTTCTTTCTTCTTTTCTCCCTTTTCCTTTCTTTCTTTAAAGCACTCTTTCTTTCTTTCTTTCTTTCTTTCTTTAATTTTCTAAATTGACTGATCATTAAATACTTATTTTATTGTTTTTTCTTTTTCTTTCTTTCTTTATTTATTTATTTATTTATTTTATTACCTATACAATTCATGAGACCCGTCCTGGGTAAGACAATATGCTACATCCGCGTCCTGGGTAAGACGATAAACTACATCCAACAGCCAGCCTCTGATCAGGAGGTCTTGAGGAGCATGGAACCACCTCTTAATTCCTGGTATTTCTAGGTCCACTCTGACCCGAGGTGGTAGCACTTGTTAGGGTCCCAGCTATGGGTAAATAGTTAACTCCAAACTGGAGTAAAAACACTATGAAAGTATAAAAATAGCTTTTAATATCCGCAATACATTTTTGTAAAAAATTATTACAAGCAATGAATTTTTTAAGAAAAAATTATTATCAGCAATACATTATTCCAAGCAATATATTTTTGAAGAAAAAAATATTACCTGCAATACCTTTTTCGTAAAAAAACATTACTAGAAATAAAAATCTTGTCGGTATTAAGTAAACCATTGAGGTTGATACGTCGTAAAACAAAATAAACAAACGAACAAATTCATGAGAACTTTACATAATGTTCCCTAGTTTCGTTTTCTTTTCATACTTTCTTTTATTTTTCTTTCTTTCTTTTTCCTTTCCTTCTTTCATTTTTTTCTTTCTTTTTTCCATTCTTTCTTTCATTTTTCTTTTTCTTTTCATTCTTTCATTCTTTCTTTCTTTTTCCTTTCTTTCTTTCATTCTTTCTTTGTTTTTCCTTTCATTCTTTCTTTCCTTCTTTACCTGTAGCATTCATGACATAAGTTTGAAATACATTCATGAGATAAGCATCAGCAAGTATTGAGAAAGTTGTATGCACAGAAAAAATGTTATCGTTAAGAAATGATAATATTAATTCAATTTCAATTTTAATTTGGTATCATTTAAAGATATATTCGAAAATCTCCCGACGTTTCGAAAGGAAAGCAATATAAACCCCGACTGCATGAATTTAATCGTGCTGCTTGGTTGGCACTTCGGTCCCATCTTTTTACTGTCGAAACAGATAAATGCAACCGCCTCTTCTACTCCAGCAGCTTCTTCTCCCGCACTTCCTATTCTTTGCTTCCCTAATAAATATAATCTACCAAAATTTAAATGTAATGTCAATCGACATCTTCTGCTGCCTTGATCGCAGTTCTTTTTTATATCGTCCTCTGTTCTTCTTTTTTATCCTTTCCTCAACCTCGCCCCACTATAGTCAGTCTTTTCCCTTACTTACACTCCCTTTAGTCCCTTGCGTACTAGTGGCACTGACGCTTTTCTTCGGGTGAAATGCTTAAAAAAAAAGAAGAAAGATAGCGATGTAATGGGATGTTTTAGGCGTGTTGGTAATGTTTTAGTTGATGGTTGGTAATAATTCAATGAATTTGTAATAAATTCTTATAAAATATTTGAAGTGCGGGTTAGTTAAAAAATATTCAGTTTTACCGTTGCAAGCGATGTCAGCTTTAATGAGCACAAGCGGCAATTAAGGCAATCGAAAAGGCCGGAATTTATGCTAAAAATAATGATCTCTAGTAGTGACAGTCGAAACTTCATGAAACAAAAAAAATAACACTCAGTAATATCAACTATGAACCTGGACACAATATCTTGACCGTGTTTTGAAAATGAAAACATTATATAAATACATAAATACAACAATCTATTTCTTGTTAACAGTTAATATATTTAATCCTTGAGAATGGCTAAATGTATAGCCGAAAGCGCTCGGAAAAAAAGAACAATTGGTCAGTTTTATATAATTTATCCTCCGAAAAATATTATAAATTGTATAAAAAACTAAATAAAAGCACCTTGTCTGTCGTATTCAATGCAATGTGCATGAAAGAAGGATTGCTGCCTAAATACACAAATATATATATATATATATATATATATATATATATATATATATTATATATATATATATTCTTGTGTACGTTCGAGTGTTTATGCGCGCGAGCATATGTGCGTGTGTTGACGCGCGCGCGCCCGTGTGTGTATGTGTGTGTGTGTGTGTGTGTGTGGATGTGCACGAGCGTGTGTGCGCATGTGCGTGTCATTTTATAGGCGCCAATTTGCAATGAACACTTCTGACCCGTGTTCCACACAACTGGCCCTCCATCTGTTAATTCACGACAAAGAAGAGAGACAAACCAACATGGTTATCTCACAGACACGGCCACTATTTCAACTGTAGGGCCGCGAAACATGACAGCGAAAGTGGGCGCCAGTTGTCGTTCATTTGCTAGAAATCCACAAGACATATGCCGTCGCGAACTGCGAGGAATCAGAGAAGAAATATGAGCTGAGACCAAACACCCTGCACATTCACCCTGCTCCCATCGTCAAGGCCGAGCCTATGCGTTGAAAAGAACAGCGGAAATTTACGAGCAAAACTGCTTCTAAGTACTGTGATTAGGCCAGGCGATTTGCTTGCGCATGAATACATTCTTGGTATTAATGATGCTTATCGGGCCACGACCAACTTGAAAAGGACAGATTTGTTGTTTTTTTATGTCTTTTTCTTCCTTTTTTCCCCTGTTTTTCTTTTCTTTATTTTTGTACTTTCAGATGAAGCCGCCGCCTTTCCTGCATGCGAAGTAGAAAACGAAAGAATAAATAGTAATAAAAAAAAAGTGTACAAAAATAGAAGGAAATACTGAAGTAAAAGGCATTTATGAAGGTATATGATTGGGAAACTGGTGAGGAAAACTAATAAAACTGCTCAGTAACGCAGGACTGGAAGGAAAGAGAAGACATATAGAGGCTAATAAAAGATCAAGGAAGGAGCGAAATAATTGATGAAGGGAAAAGTACGATGCGTTATTGAGAGATTATCAGAATAAGAAATTGTTAAAGATTTTATATTGCATATGAAGGGAAAAAAGGTCTATAGAAAGGGTACATAAAGTGTCAAAGGTCAAAAGTATTATCGCAGGACTAAAGTGAAATAAAGGCAGAATGAGTTAAAACTCAAGTAACAGGGAAGAAAATCTGTTTCTGCTGCTTTTACAAAAAAAAAAGTAGAATACGTAAAAGGACATTTTAAGTTTTCGCGCTTCTTTCCTTTGTTATTTTCTTTTAGTTTAAATTTCTTTCTTTTTAATTTTTCTTTTTTTTCTTTTAGTTTAATTTTTCTTTCTTTATTTTAATGTTTCTTTTTCTTTCTTTATATCTCATTTTTGATTTTTTTTCTCAGAGGATGAGTGAGAGATTAATGGATTACGACTCAAACTGAGAAATCGGAGAGCCGAGTTCAAATTCCAATCGTTCTATACACTTAGAAAATGTATGAAACCAACATTTGCGCACCACCCTCCATCTTCCTGTGCCAACTGGTTTAGTAGAAGAATTCTGAATTCAAAACTATATATATCCTTGTCTTCTCTTTTATTTGATCTTTTTTTCTCTTTGCTTCCTTTGTTTCTTCCTCTATTTTTTTTTCCTTTTGTTTCTTTCTCCCTTTCTTTTTTCTTCCATTTCGAATCCTTCACGTTATATCCTCATTATTTTTCAATTTTTTTTTATTATTTCTTTTTCTTCACGCAACGGGTACACACATTTATTTCTTTCTTTCTTCACACACACACACACACACACACACACACACACACACACACACACACACACATATATATATATATATATATATATATATATATATATATATATATATATATAAAGGATAGAAATTTGGGGTGGATTTGAAAAATCATTTATAGTAATTCATGGAGTCTAGAGAAATCCTCAACAGAATGCAGAAAGCCCTGGACAACTCTTTCGACCTATCTGGGACTCATCAGCAGTGCGCATCCTCTACCGAGAATCGAACCTGGACCGTTATGCACGCGTCATACCACTGGACTAACAGGCCTTGGTGATGAAGAAGAAACTGAATTGAATTGCTATAAATCATTATTAAAATAACTCCCAACCTTCCCCCAAAATTTCTGTCACTTGTATATCCTTGTTTAATCCAGCTTCTAATGCTCTGGAGGGAGGGGATGGGGGAAAGGAGACGGTGGCTTTTGGACGACAATCCATTGGGTTATCTTTCCTTGGATGAGTATCACCACCACCGGAATTTAATGATTAGCGGCCCTATATCGAGTCAAGTCAGTTACTTCGTCGTCGCTGTGGCCTGTTGGTTCAGTAGAATGACACATGCGTTGTATCTTAATTGTTCAGGTTCGATTCTCACTAGTGAAATGCGCACAGCTTATGAGTCCAAAATAAGACGAAACGGCCGTTTGTGTGCATTCTATTGAGGATTCTTCTAGGCTCGATGAATTACTATGTATGTATGTGTAAGAAAGTAACTTTTTTTTCTTAATCCGGAAGATTATTTCACTTTAAACGTTATTCTCCATGGACACACGCAGTACAGCATTCCGTTTCCAAATTTCTGTCGGAATAAATTGCGTCATGGTGATTGTTTTGTCACAGACGGTGCCCAACTGACATTACTATACAGGGCAGTCGATAAAATAAAAAAACAAACAACGCGCATGCGAGAAATTAAAAAGTATAAAATGGCGACAATTTACCCATTGCGACCAATATATATATATATATATATATATATATATATATATATATATATATATATATATATATATATATATAGTTGAATTGATGTGAGTTTCTGACCCTGGGTTTCACACAAACTCCCATCAATCCAATTAAATATGTTAGCTCTATCACTGACGTTGAGCGCTTCCCAATAAATACCGCGCATATATAATATATAAATATATATATATATATATATATATATATATATATATATATATATATATATATATATATATATATATATATATATTCTATATATATAAACAGTAGAAGGTCACTGCTATATTTATTCGGGAAAAATTGTCTGGCATAATAAACCTCGATGCACCCTATTTACAAAAAAAGGACGGAAACAAGGAAAGCCGTTTTGCGAAAAAAAGATATGTTACATTGTGAACTTAAGAAAGGAAGGATTGAATAGAAAAAAAATGAAAATGTTGGAATTAATCGTTTTAGCCTCTTTCCATGCGGACAGAAATGATAAATAGGTGAGATATTATTAGACAATGAAAGGAAATAAGTGAAAAAATATAATTGTAGGAGAAAGGGTACAATTTGAATAACATAATCGGGTGGACTATTTGAGAAAAAACATAAACAGATACTGTCCGATTAGAGTGGTTAATATATTTAGCGAACGACATCTATACATATTTACAGACATATATGTATACATATACACACAAACACACACACACGCAACAAATATATATATATATATTCATACATATACATAGACAGATACATACATAAATAGATATGACCAGATTTGAGGCATACAGATGGATATATGTATATAAAGAGAATGAGATGCATGCATACATACATCAGAATAGTCTGTGAGAGATGGAAAGAGCGAGAGAGAGAGAGTTCTTATATTGCCACCCATTCTGTTTCTTTCACTTTCAGTAAATCTCTTATACCTTAGTGGCTATATTACCTTGAATTGGGGGAAACGATCGATCGATCGATAAATAGATTGTTCGTATATTGCCACCTGCTGTGTTTATCTCACTCTCAGTAAACCTCTTATGTGTTAGTGGCTATATTACCTTGATTTTGGAAAAATGATAGATAGATAGATAGATAGATAGATAGATAGATAGATAGATAGATATAACCAGATTTGGAGATATATAAATACATACCAATATATATCTGAATTTTTTTCAGAGTTAACCTGTAGAAAAAGACACTATTTATAAAGGCTTCCTATTGTCTTTTACCTTTCTCTCTCTCTCTCTCTCTCTCTCTCTCTCTATATATATATATATATATATATATATATATATATATATATATATATATACTCTTAAGGTGTGCTATATTTATCGGATAAAGTGCTCAATATCAGAGATAGAGCGTGTGTAAATATAAAAGTGAACATTGAAATCAACACTTAACGGCGACAGTCTGTTTCATGCTAGACGCAATCGTCGTGGCCTGACAATTGCCTCTAAGTGTTGACTTCTATGTTCACTTTTTATATATATATATATATATATATATATATATATATATAGAGAGAGAGAGAGAGAGAGAGAGAGGGAGGGAGAGAGGGAGAGAAATAGATACATGCATACATCGGAACAGCCATAGATAGATAGATATGACCAAATTTGAGAAACATAAATAGATTTTAATATATATATATATATAAACAGATTGATTTGAATATGTATATAAATAGATTGTGTTAGATAGATAGATAGATAGATAGATAGATAGATATACATACATACATATATACATACATACAAAGGAACAGACTAAGATAGGTAGATAAATAGGGAATGATGAACAAAAGGAACTAGAGATGGAGAGAGAGAGAGAGAGAGAGAGAGAGAGAGCAAATAAGGGAGGTAGAGATTAGCCAGCTGAAGTACATGATATGGTTATATATTATCTTTTTCTATGTCATAAACTCTGATTAAATCCATGATTCCAAATTCTGTTTAACAATATCTGATCCTTATGTATGAAGGCATGAAATAAAACTTCCCTATGAGACAGGTCTTTTAATAGCAACTTCACGAAATCTGTTTTCCAATAACGGAAGATAAATGTGGTGACACAGCAATATATTTTTTCTTGTTTTTTTTTTTTCCCAATCTATTTCTTTTTTCTTTTCACTTATCAATTGTCAAAGTAAATTCGTTTTCTGTTTCGATTATTTATGAAAGGAAAAAGCGGAAAAGTACAATTGCGCTAAAGAAAAATAATAGCAAAGTGAAGAGAACAAAAAAACTAAGGATAAAAAATACCGAACAAGTATGCAAAGTAATGATGAAGAATTGGAACAGAAAAATAATCCAATAGAAAGAGAAAAAAAAAAGACAGAAAGAAAGAAAGAAAAAGCTACAAGATAATAAAAGAGAAAGAAAAGAGTGACGAATATAGAGACGCAAGTGAAAGTTGCAGTAGGCAGGCAATCGATTGGTCCGTTTCAAAGGTGGAAATCTCGCAAGGATTTAATGATCTCGTCATGACGAGAGCACAATGGGCTGCGTCGTTGACAATATATCATTAAAACACGGCAAGTCAGATTGCCTTTCTGCTTAATCTGACGAAAACTCTCAATACAAGTCCACTTAAAAGCTGACAGATATACAGATAGACACGCTTATCGTCGCTCATGTGCACTCACATACAATCTCTCTCTCTCTCACTCTCTCTCTCTCTCTGTCATACATACATCCGCACACATCTACATACGCAAAAAGACAAGAAAACACCCGTATTAAGGACATATACCCCTATTATCAATGCCTTGAGAGAAGCAAAACTCGATATAAATTACGAGCACTGTTAATACGTCATTTTTAGGAAAAGTGATATTAACAAACACGAAGAGACTTGGTGTCTAAAGATTTTTCGACAGAATTTGCGTTGTATTAATGGTTATGTTAAACGTTTCTTTATTTTGAAATATTTGGCATACATTTATCGAACAGTTAGTGCCACTTTTGTTTGAAATTTATTAAATATGTCTCTTAAGAATTTTCCAAGAATGTAGGTCCTTCGAATCCACTAACTGTTATCGCTCTTTCCTGTAGGAATGTTTCCCGGCTGCACGTGTGTGTGCGTGTGCGTACGAGCGCTTGACGGTGAGATTGGAATGAACAAAACTCTAAAATAACTGTTCAACAGCTTTTTTTTCTGTTTGAAAGAGAGTGCGAAATAGTAGTATTTTTCGGGAAAGAGTTCAGGTTTCCCAGTTAGCAAAGTTCTTGAGTAGATTTTTTATAGAGAGAGATTTCTCTGCTTGTTCCCACGAATTTCAGCGTGAAATCTCGGGACTGGTACGAGCCTTCTACAGCAATGGGGTTGTGTGTAATTTTTTTCTTTGGGGATGTACTTCGAAGGGTGTTTTCTCCCCCTGTTCCCCCAAGGAACAAGAAATCTGAAGTCATGCTGCCAGGACAGGGCGACGTGTGAATAGCCCTTCGATCTAGGTTTGAAGTTTGCGGCCGCTCAAATGGAAAAGTGGAAAAGAGAACTAGACTTGAAGGTAGAGGCCACTGAAAGGGAAAATGGAAAAGACCGAATATGGCAGGGTCAGTGCTTTTATGATTTCTGGGGCTTTCGGTTGGACCCTGTTGAATCGAGCATAGTAAGGAAGCCCCCACATGCTACAATAGATAACAAATGAGATAGATTCTATATACCAGTATTGATAGGGGATTCCATTCTGAATTTTTGCTCGGTCTAGTGTTGAATATATATATTTTTTGTGTATAAAATGTCTTAGAATTGCAAGGTAACCATCACATATTTGGAAAGGATATTGGAACAAGCCAGAATTTATACTGACAGATAGAAAATTAATTCATTATGTATACAAATAGAAAAATGGTTTCAGTTAAGGATGTGTCTTCTTAGTATACTTGTTAAATTATACAGTTAATCTTTTTAGTGTCATATTAAATTCTACAGACAGTCAGTTAAGTGCTATACATGATACACGGTTAGGTGATCATAAATCTTTCGATACATGACTGACGTGGCAGATTTTTCTGCAGGAGGTTGACATGTCTTTCTGCGTTAGACCAGTTGCCATCCAAATCTATAGAACCCGGTATGTCTTGCTAATTACCCATAGAAGATGGAGGAGAAGATGATTCATGCCTTTCCCAAGGGTATTAGCCCGTAAGTGAATGTAATGGACTCGAGTGGAACTCGAACTCGAGACTCGGATTTCTCAATCCGAGCTGCTATACATTACGCCACCGTGTTAAATTGTACAGTGAGGCGCTTCTGAGAGAATTAGAAGTCCTAACAAGATTTCCAATCTTAACAACATAAGATATGCAGATGGCACAGAAAGATAGAAAGGAAACTACAGGAACTCCAACAGGAGATAGTGAAGGAAATGGACTAAACCTCAAATGCATGACGATAGAATGTATGATTGTCTGCGATAGGAACCGTGAAAAACGTAAATTACAAATCGGAGATACCAAAATAAATAAAAAAAATACAATTATTTAAATATTTGGTGGGGGATTTACCAGAGGAAGGGAAGTGAGAAACAGAAATCCGAGGGTGCTATGGAATAACGAAAGATGTCTTCGCCAAGCTAAGTAAAATATTAAGAAACCGAAAAATTTAGCTAAAAACAAAGAAAAGCGTAGTGAAGTGTTATGTAATATCAGTCCTCGTATATGAGGAAAAATCCTGCACAATCTCTTCACAAACGAAATGTTGTTCTTCAGAAGGATGCCGGGAATGATATGCATTGATTATGTGAGAAACGACAAAGATTTTGAGAAAACAGAAACAAAAATGACATTTATACTTAACATCAGGAAGAGACAGTTGAAATTTCGAGGACACATCATATAAGAAAGAAAACTTGAGAAATTTAACACTCACAAGAGAGATCGAATGCAAGATGGACAGAGAAAATGACAAATAACATACCTAGCGCATTTGAGCTAATCCATTTGGCGGAAGAAGGTTTAGAAGAGATAACAAAAAAAAAGTACTGAGAGCTACAAAGAAGAGGAAATTGTGGAAAGCCTTGATCGCCAACGTCCCTTTAAGGACACGGCACACAGAAAGCTTACAAATTATATAACTTGTATAACCCGTGAATTACTATTTTTTTTTTTTTGAGAAATATAGAGAAGTGTCGGCTGTAAATGCCACAAAACGAAACTACTCTCTTAATTGTCTGAGAGAATCTTTTTCACCTTCCCTCAATATGGCTGATGCTAACCTCCAGGAGAGTGACTCATTGCGACGTATTGGGCTAACATTTTCCGCTGATATGAAGTGGAAAGATTATATTGAACTAATTGCTAGGTCTGCTGCCAAATATTTTTTGGGGGGTAGGTTCTTTATTACATACTTATAAATCTATCATTCGTCCTTGTGAATATTACTGCCACACCTGGTCTTGTGACCCTGCTATATATTTAGGGATTCTTGATAAAATCCTAAGTAGAATCTGCAATGTTATTGGTCTTGACGTGTCATATGGGCTTCAGAAACTTTCCCTGGGCCTTACTGTAGTTTCCGTGTGTTATTTCTATAAATTCTTCCATAGTAATTGTTCTGATTGACTTTCCTATATGCTGTCTATACTTTAGGATTTTAAGTACAGTACTAGATTGACAAAGTTTTTTAATTTTAAAGTTGAAATGGCTAAATGCAACCGTAAATTCTATACTAACAGTTTCTTTTGTCACAAAGATGATCGACAGTCTGTTGTTAACCGGGGCAAAGAATGGCTTTTTTAATTTTACCATCCCCAAAACTGCTTTCAATTAATCATCTAGTAGAATTCTTTTCGACTTTCATTATTATGGCTTATCCTAACTTGCAGGAGTTTGGCACATTTTGACGTCTTGGACTAACGTTTTGAAGTTGCAAGATTATATTGAATCAAATTGCCTGGTACGCTGCTACGAATATGGATTCACTGTCTCATGCTAGACAATTTTTTCTTGTCAGATTCTATTGTACCTATTTATAGGCCTACTGTTCGTCAATGCTTTGGATATTACTGCCACATCTGCTCTAGTGATACTGCTATGTATTAGGATATTCTTGATGCAATCCAAAAAAGAATCCGCAATATTATTGACCCTAGCCTGGTATTTCGGCTTCAGTCACTTTCCTATTGCTTCCCTATTCTTTTTCTATAAATATTTCCACGGGAATTATTCTGGCGCCCTTTTCTCTTTGGTATTTATACTTTATGAATTACTCTGTACTAGATTGTCGGCTAGGTCTCATCATTATATTATTGAAATGGATAGATATAACCCTAAGTTCTATGATAAATGTTTATTCTATCGCACTTCTCAATTGTGGAACTCTTTTCCGGTTTCTTGCTTTGCAGTCAAATATAATCTACAAAAATTGTTATCTTCCGTCTTCTTAACACCTGTTCTTTTATTTTTCTCTCATTTATGTTTTTCTTATATTCTCTCACACCTAGCGTCGTAGTGGCTTTATTGCCTTTCTTGTGGTTAAACAAAAGTAGTTTTCTACTTTGCTATTTAAGCTATTTCTTGGGCAATACAAGATAGTTTCATATCTTACCCGTGGGCAATTGCTTGAAAGTGAACGCAATTGACTGCATACTCATTCGATTCCTCGCCGGTAACGTCTGTTAATATACATTGGATTTGATCTACCAATATAAGACCTATCTCGAGAGAAGCATATTTCTGGGGCAATAGATGTCGTCCAAATTTGGCATCCTTAACTTATTCGGCGTCTTTGAGACTAGGTCACTTCAGGAAAGCACAAAATACCGGATGACAGATCACCCCTAAATAAATTCCATATAAACATCTTGCCTGGTAATTCTACATATATATTGCTGCGTTATCAAAGGTAGGAAAAAGTATAAAACAGGAAATAAAATAATAATTAATGCTGCCAAACAATTTTTTATTGTTTCATGCAATCATCGTCATCATCATCGCCATCATCCGTTCCTCGACCGCTTTCAAACGTAAGGGTACCTAAGGGAAGAAGAAGATGACAACTTTTTACTCACTGTTCAGTTCCTGTCCTCTCTTTGATTTTATCTGACCAGATCTTGTGTTGATGTCTCCACCTGCATCATTCAACAGTACCTTGCATGATGGTCTTGAAGAAGATGTCATGCCAACTTATACGCGTCGATAACGCAGACATGTCCTGTTTAAACGAGAGTCGAAACATTGGACAGAGGTTCGGTTTACACGTAAAAAGAAAAAAAATAGATCTCCAGGTTGTCTCCATTTTACCTGACAGTCGAGACGTTTGGATAGAGGTTCGATTTACAGAGGAGAAGAAAATCTTAGACCTCTGATGCTAGTGTCAGACGTTTTAACGGATAATGGTTAAACTAGTGTCAAAAGCATAGGTTCGACTTGTTCTCGTATATAAAAAAAAAGATAAACAGAGGCCAGATATACACCAAAGTCTACAGATTACTTAGCGGAATATTACCTCAGTTGTATGGGCAAGGGTAATTGTAATATTAGCTGTTTCTCTATAAGGAAACATTTGCCATTAATTGATCGAACAGCCAGTACAACTTTCGCTTGGAATTTAAAAAAAATCTTTCTCTTAAAAGATTTTGTCATGTTTTCTCAAAGTTTCGCAATACAGTAGCTTTTATGGCTCTTTACAGTATTGAAAGGGTTCCTTCCTAACCCTCTATTTGACATGGTTTGAAATGTTAAAAATTAATTATACAGGAAGATGTGGAGAGCCATTATGACTTACACCCTTGAACAAATTAATTGAAACAAAACGTTATTATTTACCTTTTTGTATTTTTCCAATAAAACATTACCCAGCGCGCATGTTAGTACTTCATAGTACTTCATAGTACGTATGACCATTCCACGAAGTTTTCCTTGCAGATTGACCACAGATTCTTGATTGAATTTAAATCAGGAGAGATTCTGAGTCAGTCTATAGTACTTTGATTTTCTCACTGGTAAGGGTTGCCGGTGTTTTTTTTCTGCAGCGTTACAATTTTTGTACACTTCTTTGGAGTAACATCCATCGCAGACAATGGCCGTAGGACAATTATTCGACAGTCGAGACAATATTGTCTCGGCGTGATAAAAATCTGATGTAATCACGGATGACGCAATATTTTTCAAAGCCAAACAAATTTCATCATAAAGCCCGAAAATAGATTCACTTTACTGTACACCAGTGCGAATAACCTAACCAGAGATAAAAAATAGAAGTCGATTACATCCTGTTACCTAAGTGGGTCTAAAACTGAGCGTAAGGTGAAAGAAAAGAAACCAAAGTGGCTGTTTCAATTAATTTGCACAAGAATGTATATACACTATTTTCATTTTTGTTGCTGTTGGTAGTCGTCAAGTGATGTGGTTTCTGTTATTTGGTACAGTTCTTTTTTACAATTCTGTATTAATATTTCACAATGTTCAATGAAGGGTGATTTATGACAAGATCCTCAGGTTTGATTCGCTGAAAGCCTTTCTACACCATTGAGCATAAGAAGCTGTTGTATACAGCTGATAGTTTAAATATTTCTAAACGGATTTGGAACCACGCATGTCATCCATATGAAAGTCTTGATCTAACAAGATTATTCAAGAACATGTCCCGAGTTATCATGCTTTGGTTTCGTAGAATTTCCTGTGTTTGTCGAAAAATTACCACGGATAAAGTATATTCTATGTTCTAATTCTTTTTCACCTTTATACTTAATTGGTTATTACAGATCCATACGCCAAGATATCTAAAGTATATTTTAGTTACTAATTCCAAATCCTGAATTTTTATTTGGGGTTCAGAGTAGGTGTCATTTGAGTAGGTCATCAGAGCTTAAGAAAAAGAAATGCTTACTTCTTAATTGAGTTGACCAACAAAAAGATATTTACATCTTCTAAGGAGCCAAATGTGAATGTATAGATATCTTTCTTTGAATTAGTTTAAATGTAAAAGTCAAATTCGTGCTGTATAGAAGATACAGAGTGTCGGTAATTGAAATGTCATTGAAAATTGAGGTCGATTTTGGCTCGCTTTTATCTTTTCAGTATTATGCCGGCGAGAGACATCTCTGCCATTAGCTAATCTCTCCCCACCATGCGACCACTTCAAATCTTCTTGCTAACAACGGTTTGTCCTTGTACTCTAGGTTCTACTCTCTGCCGGGGATTCTCTAAGTGAGGAGAAAATGTTTCGAAGGCAAGGGTCCAAGAAGACTTTTTCGAAATGGTTCGTGGGTTGTACCGAATTACTCGGAAAGAAAGCGAATGCTTTAATTATGTTTGTACGTTGGATGGTTATTAGGTGGTGAATTGCACAGTGGATCTTCTGAATGGTGGATAAAAAGAGACAAGGTGAAATAGAGAAGGAGGAGACAGAAGAACAGTGGCGAAAATGAGTATGAATAAAAGCGAATATGTATGAAATTGGAATTGAAACCCTTATAAGGAGTGATGGGAAGAACGTTGAAAACAGAGAGAGAGGGGGAAATAGAGAGAGAGAAGGAGAGAGAGAAAGAGAGATAGATAAAGAGAGAGTGAAAGAGAGAGATAAAAATGATAGATAGAAAAAGAGTGACGGAAAGAGAGATAGAAATGGAGAGAGGGAAAGAGAGAGAGAAAAAGAGAGAGGGAAAGGGAGAAAGAAAGAGAGAGAGAAAGAGAGAGAGAAAAATGATAGATAGAAAAAGAGTGAGGGAAAGAGAGATAGAGAAAGAAAAAGAGAGAGGGAAAGGGAAAGAGAAAGAGAGACGGATAAACAGAGAGGGAAAAAGAGAGAGAAAAATGATAGAAAAAGAGTGTGGGAAAGAGAGATAGAAAACGAGAGAGAGGGAAAGGGAGAGGAAAGAGAGAGAGAAAAAGAGAGGGGAAGAGAGAGAAAAAGATAGACAGAAAAAGAGAGAGGGAAAGAGATAGAAAAAGAGAGAGGAAAAGAGATAGAAAAAGAGAGAGGGAAAGAGAGATAGAAAAAGAGAGAGAAAAAATAGAGGGAGATGGTGCAGTGAGAAAGAAATATACTGTAAAAATATAAAGGTCACTTTGGTTACAATAGCCTTTCAACTATAGATATTGTTGCACATAATGCCATTCTTTCAAGGCCAACGTATGCCTTGTAGATGATCTGTTGTAGATGTTATATATCTTGGAACAAACCTACCCCTTTAATGTAGGACACTGATGAAGTCTTCAATATTTTCAAATGACATCACCTGGCGTCCTTTCAGCATTTATGTCCTACAGCTGCCAAGTGAATGCATTCAGCCAAAATGTGCTTTTTTTTAAAATATCATCTCACCCCATGCAAGTCATAAAGCCACTGAGACACAAGAGGTTACTGAGTGTGAAAGGAGAAGAAAGAATAGAAACATAATTAAAGCGCGATAACAATAAAAATAGAGGAATCAAGAAGACAACGATTGACATTGCATTTCAATCTTTGAAGATCAACGATCTGGATAGCATGGAGCCGGAATAGATTTCCACAAGCTAGGAGAGATATTAAACTGCTAGTATAAAACTTACGGTTACATCTACCCAATTCATTTGTAAATTGATGAGACCTTGCCGCCAATCTAGTACTGCTTTTAAATTTAAAGTCTAGGTAACATAGCAGAGTTCATCCGAACAATTATCATGCCATGAAAAAAGTACAGGGAAGCTATATTACGAAGGTGGGAAACTGACTAAAACCGAGATACCAGGTCAGGACTAATAATATTGACGATTCTTCTTTGGAGTTTATAAATAGAGTTTCTATTTGACAGGAACACCGGGCAATGTGTGGAGAAAATATCTAGTACGACACAGTGAACCAACTTTCTTAGCAGCAGACCAAGCAATGGATTCAATATAATCTTTCCATTGTCAGCTGAGAAATTAATCCCGACAAGTCGCAAGGAGTTATTCTCACCTTTCATCAACTGTGTTGATGCTCCACTGCGTGACTTGACATGCTGAAAATGCTGGTTGATCCTCATTTTTATATGTGGTCCATGTGCCGTAGGGCAGGTCGATTTTGAAATTGGTATTGCACTCCATTTGAAAGTTGGAGTATAACACGATAAATAATTATATGAAATAATTTTTTTCAAGTCTTTACTGTTTTTTGAGGAAATGAGTTAAAAGATTCAGTTTAGGTTCAAAATTGGAGCATTGGAATTTAATTCCGGTGATCAGTGAAAAACTTAAGGCACAGCCTTATAAAATTTATAATTGAAATATATGCAGTAAGTTGATTTAAATTATAAAGGGATAAGTTACATAACCATCAACTGTATATCTTCAACATGATCCAGATAATAAAGCAAGAATCGACGGAAATACAGAATTTTGCATTAAAAAATGACAGCAAAATGATTTCACCTTGCTTACAGAAAATATGATTTTCACAGTATCTGTCTATATTTCTGAGATGAGGTATTATGTACAATATTTATATTATTCGGAGTATTGTCCTCATCTTTGTTGCCATATTTGTTACAAATAATACGATAAATATGGCAACAAATTGAGGAAAATACTCCGAATAATGTAAATAATGATTTTCTCAATGTTGAAAGAAGATGAATTGGAGTGGAGATGCCATAAGAAAAAGTTTCTCCGTTAGATAAGTAAATATTTACTCATACACAATGGCGTACGTCAATTTACATGACTATTTTTTGAAATTTCATTCAAATTGTACCACAATAAATTTTCCAGTAACAATGTATATTTTTTTAGAAGTAGCGAGCCGCGAGATCAGAGGTTTAAAAATTTTCATTCATCAACTGTGAAGCAACGCAGTGGTCAAATTTTATTTATATATCACAAAACTTGAATATTTTTTTCAAATAATAAACTGCAAGAGGTTTTAACCAATGGGATGTCATTGGATATGCCAATTTGCCTGCACATACGTAATGATTTGTAAAGAGCACTTAAATTGACTATTCCAGCTAAATCATTGTGCCAACATATAAGACATTAATTTACTTCTTGAACAATTTAACTATATATTATTTGCATTTCACCCTAAGCAAATACTAGCACAGAGGAATTATAGAGAGGAACAAAGTATTTGAGGAAAGGATAAAGAAAACGGGGAACTAGATCAAGGCATCAGTTAATGTCGATTGACATTATATTTGAATATTTGTAGACTATAGCCATCAGGGAATTTGAAAGAAGTTGAAGACGGAAGGTGCGAGATAAGAAGGTGTTGGAGTAGAAGAGATAGCTGCATTTAACTGTTTCGATAGTGAAAGTGTGGGATCGATTTCCAACCTAGTATCACCTTAAATTAATGCAATTATGAATTTACGTCGGGGAAGTTACCGTGAAACTATTTCTAGAAAAGACAGACGGAAACAACGTCACAATGACTGTAAATGAGACTAGATCAGGACCCATTTTTAAATTTACATGCAGTAATTTTAGTGTGATTTTAAATAAATAATGATGCAAATTTATTGCATTTTTGTTTTATGGCGTTCATATATATATATATATATATATATATATATTTTTGGATCGAAGTAGTTTTTCACGCCTTTGCGATCGTTTGTCTGACGATCGCAAAGCGTGAAACTTAAAATCACATCAATTCAATAAATACTGCTCTATCTCAGATATTGAGCGCTTTCTAATAAGTACCGCATATAATATATAAATAGTAATATATATATATATATACGCACACACATATATATATATATTTATATTAAGTAAAAATAGTCTCAAGATTTTTTTTTGGGATAAAGTGCACAATATCCGAGATAGAGCGTGTGTAAATATAAAAGTGAACATGGACTTAGAGGCGACAGTCTGATGTCAGGCCAATCGTCAGACTGACGATTCCATGTAACATGAAACAGACTTTATATCTATATATATTTATTTATACACACACACAATATATACATTATATATATATATATATATATATATATATGCGTGTGTGTGTGTTTGTGTGTGTCTGTGTGTGTGTTTTCATTAATGACCTAACAAACAGTGTGGGATCTTATTCATCTATTATCCATTTTGTAAACTTTTACAATTTTACAGTTTTCTCTTATCGAATATATTAAAAAGTTGCATACATGGTGATTCATAATTTGAATCAGGTTTTAATATATTTTCCATTCAATGGATCTAATACAAAAGATATCAATTTTATTCAGATTTATTCTTGAAATAGTGAAAATTTTAAGTAATTAAAAACCTACGGAAATTAAGTATTTCTCTACATTTTTTTCAGACGATTTTTAAAACCACATGCTAAAAATTGGTAAAATCTTTAAAACTAATTCTTAGTGGCACTACTTATCACATGAAATCCCAGTTTTTGCATCGAAAGCAATGTTGATTTTTTAAAAGAAGTGAAAAATCAAACCAGGGCCAGAGCTATCTCATGCCTTCTTCCCCTGCAAGACACCTGCCTCTATTCACGCGAGATCTGCTCGACGTAAAAAAAACGCCCACACACACGCGCTAAAGACTAGAAAAAGAAACACGGTGAAAAGAGAAAGACGATATATAGAGAAATAGCGTGAAGGTACAACGGGGAAAAAAAGATTCAGAAGGATAAAGAGAGAGAGAGAGAGAGATGAAAGGGAAGAAGAGAGTTGATATTAAGAGAAAGAGCCACAAAGAAAAGGAGACAGATAATGTAATTTGAATTACTATACAAAGAGAAAGATATACTATTTACATCATTCAGACTTATGTCCTCATCTTTGTCGCCATATTAGTCCGAAACGTTGGACAATAATCCGAATAATGTAAATAATGTGCATAATACCTCATCTCAGAAATACAGACAGATACTGAAAGGCCGAAACGTTCTAATAAATATGGTGACACATATGAGGACAATAGTCCGATTAATGTAAATAGTGTACATAATACCTCATCTCAGAAATATAGACAGATACTGAAGGGCCGAAACGTTGTAATAAAAAAGTCGACAAAGATGAGGACAATAGGCTGAATAATGTAAATAATGTACATAATACCTCATCTCAGAAATATATATATATATACTGAAAGGCCGAAACGTTGTAATAAATATCGTGACACATATGAGGACAATAGTCCGAATAATGTAAATAGTGTACATAATACCTCATCTCAGAAATCTTGACAGATAAAAGAAAGATAGAAAGAAATGGTGAGATCGTACAAAGAAAATGAAAAAGATGGCGCAAGGGGAAAGGCAATGATGTCAAGGGAAATAACCGGCACAAAGAAAGAATGAAGAAGGAATAAAATGTTAGAGAAACTTTAATTAAATATAATTTTCATGAAAAAAATTACGAAAATCTTTTATACAATAAAACCGAACTCTAACGATTCGGTCAATAAATGCTGAATTTTCCATGTATGGAAATGGTTTAGTTTCACCAATCATCATAGCCATAATAATTGACTCAGTAATCATTTACTTGGTTTGGCGAAAGGTTGTTTATAAATTTTGATCGATTGTATTTGCGTCTATGAGCATTTTCTGTGTGTAAAGATAGGCAGATTTTATTTGTTTATTTTTGAGTCTTTAAGTATTTACTTCATTAGAGGTTAAATAAGTATTGGCCAATTAATTTTCCGTGTATAAGCATTTGCATGGATCGGAGGTAAATAAAAATCAGATGTTTATATTTGCGTCTATAAGCCTTTACTTCGTGCAGATATAGGTACCGTATTTGACGGCATATAAGACGCATTTTCTTTTACTAATATATCTTTCAAAATTCCCCTGCGTCTTATATGCCATATGTATGTTTACTAATATTACTAATTACTATTCTTTTCTTGATCTGCCCTGCCGAAATTGGGATCCATCTTATATGCCGTCAAATACAGTAAATATTGTTCGGTTATATTTGAATCTATAAACATTTACTGGGTGCGGAGATAGGAAAATATTAGTCGATTATATTTGAGTCTATAAACATTTACTTAGTTTGAGGATAATTAAATTTTGTTTGTTTATGCAGGGAGTCCCACAATTATGGGACACATTTTAAATGCAAATATCTTGGATTATAAAAATGGTATGGATTAACAAGTATATTTATTACAAAATTGATATACAAGCGTTCAACAAATTATCTAATTGTTGAATATTACATCCCTGAGATGCTCAGCATCACTAACAGAACATGGGTGAGCTCGCTCTCTCAATTCAGCCAATGCTTTTATCCTCTGGCTCATGTGTCTTTGATTGGTTGAAGTAATCGAAAAAAGTGACAAGAGTTGTGACCACAATACCTGGCAACAGAGAGGTGAACAAAAAAAAACTTGAAGATTAAGTTACTAATGAGAATTAACTGGAAACTAAGATATCCAGAAAAGGCATGACACGAGGAATTAGAATTAAATTAAGGGTTCGATTTAAAATTCTAAAGTATATCACCTGAAGAAGGCCGGAGCGTCCAACGGCGGGAAACGTCGTGGAAATGGCAATAAAGATGAGAAAAAAATCCGAACAATGTAAATAGTGTAAATAGTTACAATACCTTATCTCAGAAATATTGACAGATCCTGAAGAAGGCTAGAGTATACAACGGCCAAAACGACGTAAATATGACAACAAAGATGAGGACTACAGTTCGAACAATGTAAATAGGTTTGGCTTGGTTTGTTTTGTTTTTAGGAATATGAATTTCAATGTGTTATTTAATGCCGACAAGATTTTTATTGCTGGTAATATTTTCCCCCAAAATATATTGCTGCTAATATTTCTTAAAAAAAAAAATATTCTGGTAATAATGTACTGCTGGTAATAATTTTTTCTTCGAAAATTTATTGCTGGCATTATAACCTATTTTTACACGTTTTGGCCCCGGTTTAGGGATTAACTATTTGCACAGAGGTGAGATCCAAACAGGTGCTACCACTCCAGGCCAGGGTGATCTGGGAACACCAGCAATTAAAAGGTGATTCTACACTCACCAAACTATCCTTATCAGAGACCTTGCTGTTGGATGTGGTTTATTGTCTTACCCAGGATGTGTGTAAATAGAAATTGTCTGTAGTATCAGAAAAAGCTTTAACAATTAGTGGAGTTTAGAAGTTTTATTTCCTGTAAAAATTATTTTACGAAAAACATTTTATAAATTTCAACTGACAATAATGCTAACTATAAAATCAATTAAATATAAAATATTTTCCGTATTAAAAAAATTAAATTTCCTATTATTATTATTTACCTTTTAATTGAGACTATAATCAGTTAATTCGCACATAGGTAAACATTTGAGGTTATATACATTGTATCATAGGCAGCTAGATAGTTTATATTTAAGTATGTATTGCTTGATTAGATTTTTTACGGCTTATCAACCTTTTTGCAGGTTATTTAAAGCCATAAAATATTTTTAGACTGTAAGAATTCTTTTGGCGATAATAATGATTTACTGATAAAATTTTTACGAAATAACCTATATTCGGGGGCAGAAGCGGTGGATTCATATTTTTCACAAGTGTATTAGCGCGTAAGTGAATATAACGGACCAGCTTGGAATTGGTACACAGCCCACCCATTTCCAATTCTTAGCCATTATACCTCACACCACACGCTCATCCAAACTTGCAGTACGTGGTATTCGCGGGCGATTTAATTCTGTAGTGATTGCTAACATTTGAGATCGGCTGGAGTTTTAACTTGTGCAGAAGATGCAGTTATAGTATTTTAAGCCCTTCGGACAGGACAAATATGAAAGTGAAAGTGAAAGTGAAAGAAGGCAGGATTGTACAAAGTAAATATAACTTGCTTTAGGATTTTTGAAACAAAATTCTTTAATCACCGAACGTCGATAGAATAAAAACACAAAACGAAAATAAAATCTACTATGTGCGTAGCATCTGATTCTGGCCTCAAACTATAAAACAGGTTCATTTAGAGGTCTACATATGGATCACTGAATTGAGGTTAATGTTGAAATTATTGCTTTCAGCATTTGTGGAAGGATATGACGTTAAAAGCAACATTACATGGCAACGGCTTTACCATAAACTGGAAGGAAGAAAATGAATCAGTAAAAAAAAAGAAAGAAAAAAAAACAACTGCATTCGTATCGCAAGATCAAATAGGTGCCTAAACTATTTGGGCAATGTCGTAACAGAAGTACAACAATTTAAATATATACGAAGTGTCTTTACCCTTAACGTACCAAGGGTCCGCTCAGAGGACCTCAGAGGGACATTTTTAGTGATCCTGCTGTAAGTATAATAAATAACTTTTTCTTGATTTTTTCTATGTGTCCCGCAAAATGTATATATATATATATATATATATATATATATATATATATATATATATATATATATATAGCATTGGAATTATATATATATATATATATATATATATATATATATATTTACATTGGGATTATATATATATATATATATATATATATATATATATATATATATATATAGACTGGAATTATATATATATATATATATATAATTAGACTCATATAAGTTTTTTTTTCATGAAAACTTATAATAATAATAAAAAAATACTTTTTGAGTCCCTACATTATCAATTCTTGTTTTGTTTTTTTGGATTTGGGGGAGGGGTTACAGCTTTTGAACATTTCAATGTTTGAAAAATATCCAGCCAACAAATCTCAGATGATGACATTTTTCGGATCCTGGTTGAATACGATGTAAATGGCCCGGATGATGATTTGAGCGATTCTGATGAAGAATTTATTCAACAACAACAGGCGTCTGAAGCGAGAGACAGTCTTGAAGTGAATTCTGAAGAAAGTGACATTGCCATCAACAATTCTGTTGGAGATTACAATGAAGATGAATTCCTTGCAAAATCAGGAAACAAATGGACTAGCGCGATACCCCCGGTGACTCGCCTTCGCCAATGTAAAATTGTCAGAGGATCTCCCAGGCCAACGTCTGCAACTAATGCCGCAACGTCCATGTTCTTTGATGTTCAAATTGTAGATACTATATGCAAATTCCCCAATGCTGAAGCTTCACGTGCTCTTCAAGATCTCAATGCAAATGCCCTTCCGAATAGAAATAAAATTTGGATGGACGTAGATACTGTTTTTTGGTGTCCTACTTTTACTGGAACACTTCCCTGTCGAAAGGAAGCCATTTCTGAAAGACGGACAACAGATGAGAACATCCACCGTGCACTTTTTTACCGCTGCCATATCACGGAACAGATTTGCTTACATCCTTCAATCTATCAGATTTGACGATAAATCAACACGTGACCACTGAAAGTCAAGCGATAAACTTGTAGCGATACGTGATGTTTGGGATTGGTTTTTAGAAAATATCAAGAAGTTTTTCTAACCGTTTGATAACACTACAGTAGATGAGCAACTAGTTGCAAAATATGGGATCAAGTTCTTGGCCGCTGCAGACGTGAAGACGTCATATTTGTACAACTTGAAATTTTACTCTGGAAAGCTTCCAGGAAATGCACCAGAGAAAAACTTGTGACACCACGTAGTATGCAACTTGAGGGTACCATTGTTTGGTAGAGGTGTGACTACGGACATTTTTGTTTTACGTCCGAGTCAACTGCAGAATTTTTGTTGCAGAAGAACATTACTATTATTACTATTATTACTAGGAACATTGAAAGCAAAAAATCTTGACATTTCTGCAATGGTAAAAACTGCAAAAGGTAGAGACATTCTGTGATCAAAATTCGCAAACGAGGTAGCAGTGGTCAGCCATGCTTCATAGAAAAACAGAACAGTTCGGGTACTTTCCTCTCAAATTCATGATGATTCAGTATCCAATGAAAGTCATAAGGCCAATATGATACTTGAATACAACCGCATCAGAGGCGGGATAGAATATACAAACAATTTGATAAAAGAATATTCCTGTGCCAAATGTATCTAAAGATGGTCTATGAGAGTTTTCATGAGCATGCTAATTTTAAAGCCCTAAATACTTCCATAATTTGAATATCGAAAAAAACAATGAAGAATGAAACAGCCGCCTGATATCGATTCTTATTGGAGTTAGGCAAGGAACTGACAATGCCTAAGATTTAAGAGTTAGGCAAGGAACTGACAATGCCTAAGATTTAAGAGTTAGGCAAGGAAACAATGCCTAAGATTGAAGTTAGGCAATGAAACAATGCCTAAGATTTAAGAGTTAGGCGACTGACAATGTCTAAGATTTAAGAGTTAGGCCAGGGAACTGACAATGCCTAACATTTTGCAAGACAAGCAATCCAAACTGTCACCAGCGTGTAGTTGTCAGGGCCAATGAAACACATTGTCAACACCAGGGCTTCAGTAGAACCGCAAGTGGGAAAGATGACCCTATTGTTATAAAAACAATAATCGGAAAGTCAACACAATCGGCTCTAAATACAAACGTTTTGTCTGTTTTATATAGGAATAATGTGTCACTGCCGACACTTGAGTTTGAACATAGATCGCCAGTGAGAAAACTTAGGCGATCCCATTATTGAATTAAGTAGACCACTTGTCCATAGAGGAAACGTAAAAGTAGGAAGTGGCGTGACGTCCAACTGACTGTTATTCCTAGTATATCCTTTATTACTATACAGATCGCTATATCTATTCTATCCTCTATTATTATACGGATAGTTATTTCTATTCTATCCTCTATTTTTATACGGATATTTATTTCTATTCTATCCTCTATTACTATTCGGATCGCTATTTCTATTCTATCCTCTATTATTATACGGATAGTTATTTCTATTCTATCCTCTATTACTATACGGACCGTTATACTCTATACTATTTCACTATACGGATTACTATACGAGCGATTATTATCGAGCAAGTACAATTAGTGCAAGTGCTATTCGAAGGCGTCTGAAAACAGCATTGTTCAACGGCGTTACTATAGTTGTAGTAGCGATTACAAATTCTCTACTACAATGAGCGTTACAAAAGTGACAACGAACACTCATTACCACTTTTGAAATGCCAACGAATACTCGTTGACAGCCTGTAAGACACATAGGACAATTGTGACGTGTGCTAAGGATTGTAGCGACAGTGAAAGATGAATCTGTACTATTTATTTTAATGAAATCATAACGATTTTTTTATACTGGAATGTAAAAATGTAAACACTTTTATGAATAAGATTATATGAATTATATTTTGTTTATTAATATTACTGTTGAAATATATAAACAAAATGTTGTTGAACAAGATAAACTGAAATATAGTTTCATAAACCCAGAACACCTATTTTGAGTGAGCTACCTCAACAAACACTGGGAAATAAAAGAAAAATCATGGGATCCACCGATGACCCTAGCTAGATAAACAAAGTTGAAGACCTAGGCTTGGTATGTTAGGGGTTAATAGAGGACGTAAATTGCGATACTGAAATTGAAGGCGCTCTGCAATAACCAAAGATGAATTTCAAAAACTTAACAGAGTATTAAGTAACCGAAAAATATCGTTAGAAACAAAAAAAAGAAGTGATACGTGATAGCTGCCCCCCCCGTATATGGCAGTGAATGATGGACAACCTCCTCAAAGATAAAAAAGAGACTTGAAGCAATAGAAACAAAGAAGAGAGTACTGAACTGATACGTGATAGCTGTCCTTCGATATGCCAGTGAATGATGGTCATTCTCCTCAAAGATAAAGAAGACACTTGAAGCAAAAGAAACAAAGAAAAGTGTACTGAACTGTTACACGATAACGGTCCTCCTATATGACAGTGAATATTGGATAAACTCCTCAAAGATGATGAAGAGATGGAAACAACAGAAAATCCTAGAAACTTCAATTGTCTCTTGCTGATAGTAAGTATCATCAGTCAGTTAATTGCCATACTTGATACAGGCTTGTGAGATCATATCTCTTACTATTCATGACTGACTAGGCTGAATATTTTCCCACAGTACGTTGCCGTTTCTTTCTGCGGTAGACTTATTCCCAACCAAGAATATAGGACCCAGTCTGTCCTGCTATTTAACCCGTAACCTGGGATATTAATATAAGAGTCCTTTTTGTTTTCATTTCTCACCTTATTAGATCCATGTTATCCTGAACAGAAATAGTGTTTAATATATGTCTTGTAAATTCACAAGAACAAAAAATATATATATATATATATATATATATATATATATATATATATATATAGTCAAGTTATGAAAATCTTGCTAATCCGTATGGGTAATCCCAAGGAGGATGAAATCCTGGGAGAGCTCAATGTAAATCCAGAGCTAATATTTTAAAAAAAAACAGACCACTTTAAAGGTTCCATTATAATAATTTATTTCACCAGAGCCCTTTTAAAATACTCCTGATCATCAGATAGCACTTTTTTGGAAGTGCTATCTGGTGATCCGGAGTCCTTAAAAGGGCTCTGGTGAAATAAATTATTATAATGGAAACTAGTCGATCTGTTTTTTTTTAATATATATATATATATATATATATATATATATATATATAACAATTTCGACACATTACCCATTACACCACCCGCACATCCAAGCTTACAACAACTGGTATTCGCAATCACTCACTCATCTAGATACTGATACGACGTTGTTTAACTTAGGTGATGATACAGTAACTAATGTTTCAGGTCGAGTTCTAACCGATTTTGTAAATAAACTTAATAATAAACATTACCAGAGAACAGAGTTTGTTTCATTCTGTCTTCTCTGTCGTTATACTGTATCGACTAATTTGAGCGTTTGATCAGTTTTGTCACTAGAGTTAACTAGTTTCACATATATTGTTTGACCTCGTGTTGTACTAAAACAAGCTTAGTAAACAACCAAATAACATCACCACAGAGCAATGCCTGGGGATGAGCGAGTTACGGCATAATATAATCCGATACAGGGCCTGGAGGTAACGTCGATTAAGACGGAGACAATTTGCAGTCATTTATGCAGACACTTAGTAGCGGGAAGAATGTAAAACTCTTTGGGCAAAGCGGGAAAATGTAGATAGATAAAAGAAAGTTTAAAAAAAAAAAAAAAAACGAATTGAAAATAGAAGAAATATTCAGTCAATTCCACATTCATTGAAAGATGAAGTAAAACTAAAAATATATCAATTGGAAAACGTCAGAATTAATTGTTGACAAAAAGGAAAGAAAGAAAGAAAGAAAAAGAAAGAAAGAAAGAAAGAAAGAATGAGAAAAGGTGAAGGATTTCACAAAGAAAGAAAGAAACAAACAAACAAACAAAGAAGGAAGGAAGAAAGGAAGGACAAAGAATGCTTCCGTAATTAAGAATAAAAGTAGGCAACGTAAGAAAGAATGAAAGCATGAATGAATGAAAGAAGAATTTCACATAGAAGAATGACAGCTGGACGTAGAAAGAATGAAAGCAAGTAAGAAAGAATGAATGAAAAATTAGTTTCCAATCGTGAATATAATAGAGATACCGAAATGTGAAAACACGACAAAGGGGAGAAAAATTTAATAAATCCAAAAAGTATCTAAAACAACAAGTAATAAAAAATAACAACCTAAAAAGTGTCACACAGCTGAACATGAAAAATTGCAATTCTAATCTAAAAGAATGGCATGTATAAATAATGGAAAGGAAACACGATACGTAAGTAATAAAGAAAGAAAAAGAAAGAAAGAAAGAAAGAAAGAAAGACAGAAAGAAAGAAAATGACTGATGAAAGAGAGAAATGAAACAATTTATAAAGAAAAAAGAAAGAAAGAGAGAAAGAAAGAAAGAAAATGATTGACAAAAGAGAGAAATGAAATAATTGAGAAAGAAAGAAAGAACAGAAAAAGAAAAGCAAGAAAGAAAGCAAGAAAGAAAGAAAGAAAGGAGAAAGAAAGAAGGAGGCAATGATATCAGTAAAGAAAATATGGAGGAAAAACAGAAAAGGTTCTATAATGTAACTGTTAGAATCAGATAAAGAAAAATTCTATCTGAAAAAAAGAATGGATAAAAAAAAGAGAAGGCACAAATAATAAAAGATGGAGACACATCAAGTTCGGAATGAATAATGAATAAGAAAAAATAAAGTTTAAATAGCAAAAAGTAAAAGCCCGAAGGCCGACAGATGGCGAAAGATCGATAGAAAAAAGAAAAAAAGAAAAACGCCATCGCAAAAGAACTACCGAGAATCGTAAATTAAAAATATTCGTTTTTAAAAGACCCTTAATATTTATATGCGTAATACGCTATCCACGTCAATATGATCGACACACGCCAACGATCGGGACAATATCCGTTTGACCAATGTCTTCAATATGTGGACCGTATATATTTTGGGTGCCATATTAACATCGAAAGGTGATATGTTCGTGTCTCATTTTAAATTCAGTGGCAGGAGTAAATTCTGTTACCCGAACGGTATTCAGTCTGTCCACCCCGACGCACGGGACGAGAGAAACTAAATCTCAAAGAAGTCGAGAAGCTAGGCTGATATCGTCTGTCGCCTTAACATGGAAAGGTCGGTAGGTGGAAAATTATGAAAAACAGACTTTTTTTTTATTCCCATAACTATGTTACTTATACACATGCGGGATTGTGCATAAAGTAGGAGCTATGTGCATGCATTATCCGAAGGTTCATTCAAAATATCCACCATAAACTTTCTATGGAGATAAAGGGAGACGACTCCGTGCAGTCTCACTTATGCAGTCTGTTTCACACGGAGAAATACAGTAACTTACCAAACCAATACAGGAACGGATTTTCAAGTTAATTAAAGACACTTGATACTTACAGTATTTATATTCGGGTTATTATCCTCATTTTTGTTCTTTTTATCACGTTCGGCCGTTGTGAACTCCGGCCTTCCCCATGTGTATATTGATCTGAGTAATCTACGAAGCTTAGTAAGTAAAAGCGTGTATAAGCTTATATATTGGTATGAGTTTGTGTATAAGTGTGAGACCTCAACAACTGTTCAAGCATGTCTGGTGAGAAATGTGGCTAGGGATTGATTTATGTTGTTCTATGTTGTTAAATTTGTGGTTAAGCCCGTCTGGACGAGATGTTTTTGAGGCGCAAAATCCATTTGTCTTCATGTTCTTCTAATATTTTTCTAATCTTATTTTTCCTGTCAATTTTTATTTTTACAATTATAGTGACTTTGGCATGGATTTTAAAAACGTTTTTCTAGGCAGAAATCTTGTTTTACTGGTAATAATCTTTCGTGGGGAGCCGACTTGATCCGATTCCGATAATAATTAATTCTGTAGTGAAAGGGCCATTCAGATTTTCCCACATATTGTTATTGACGTAGTGTGCTTTCTAATTGGTAAATTATGTTATGACGTCTACAGTTTGAGTTGTGGATTTTGAAAGTAGATTTTGTGACTGAGCTAGTTAACGAATTGGTATGTCTATTGTGGTTACAACATAAGCTCCTTTTGTTGTTACATGGTTGGGAAAATCTTTTTTTATTTTTGGCCTATTACGGGTTGTGGCACCATGCATCCAGGCAGAGAAAGAAAGGCAGAAAGGGAAAGGAAAGAAAAGAAGAAAGGAAGGGGAAAAGTGAGGCGAGATCCGAATCGTGGGTGATAGGCGGACACACACACGGCTAGGAGGCAATAAAAAAAAAGAAAGGGTTATTTTGATAAGTGGCAAATGGCGAAAGAGTGTCATTACAATGACAATGAGATTTGAGTGGGGTAGGAAGTGTTATCTAAGGATATGAAAACAAATTATTGGTACGGGAAGGCATCGGCCAAGGGAAAAATTCAAGTGAAAATACTATTTCGATAAGTAACGAGAAACAGGCCATTAAAAAAGACTTTGGACAGATATGAAAATTAAAGGCCACCTACGAGTAATCCTTGACCCATTTTCCTACTTGGCCTGCGCGAATGGAATTGTGTTATCAAGAAATGTTCGCCAAAGAAAGTCCACTTGAAAACGGTAATTTTGATAATTGACAAAACACAGGTGTAGCTACAGAGCCTTAGTTAGATATGGAAAATTAAAATCCCACACAAGCAATCTCACTAGCTAAATTCTTTTCAACAAAACAACATTGCCCTGCGATAATAAAATTTTGTTATCAGACACATGAACCGAAGGAAAATGAATACAACCAGAAATGTTTTTCTTTCTTCCTTGGAGACGTCAGACTGACTGAAAACTTGGAGATAATTTTTTTCTGGGGCCATGTCGGGAAAACCAACCATCTTGAGGAATTAACGATAAACTTCTTGACAAACGCCACGTGTTAAACAAAGAGTTGTCATATTATCCGTTCATGATAACGGCGATTTGAAAGGAAGAAAAAGGAAAGAGAAGAGATAATTAATTTTTCTTTTTTAGTTAAGCAAGGTATTTTTTTCCGAAACAAAGCCGCGGATTGTTCACGCCCGACTAAGACGTCATTGGTCAAGTGGTGATCACATAACGCACGAAGGAGGAGGAAAGATACCCGACCAAGACCACATTGGCCGAGAGTGATCACGTGACGCATGAAGAAGGCTGTCGACGCCCCCATCCAGAGTATAAGTATGAGAAGCTGCTACGAAGAAGTGGGGAGGGCAGTTCACGCACCTCAGAAGTATGGTGAGAAAGTGGGAGTGAAAAAAAGTTACCAAAAATGGAAAAGAGTGGAAAATCCCTAACCAGAAATAAAAGAGGTGGATATGTATTTAGAATTATCGAGGAACTCCCCGACGCCAACAGACCCAACCCGGTTTTTGTCGGCGTCAATAAAAGCCAGGCCCCAACAGGCAGAGATGATAGACCAAGATAGCTGACCAAGATTCACGCAAAATTTCGGACTTCTCTTCAACCAAGAACAATTATTTTGAAGAACGACTTAGAACCAGACCACCGAAATAAGTTTTTCGACTTTCGTCCAAAGACACACCGAAACACAAATTTGTTAGAGAGCAGACAACTTGAAGCGTTAAAACTTGCCTAGCGAAAACGACGTGTCACAATCCACAGAACGGGTCGGGAGATAGATGCAGTCCTATGTATCGAACAACTAGACATAAAGTTTGTTACCTTTTTCTTTGATACTTTGAACTTTTTGAGTTTTCATTTTATTTTCTTTTATGCATATTTGTGTGTTATCACCCCCGTTGAAGTCAATTTGCATTACGTCCCCAACCACTGTTTGATCTCGTCTGTCTAAGATCAATTCACAACGTGAGTAGGCAGACTGGAGATCAGTGCAGTTACCTTGGTAACCAGGCGTTGGAAGCGAGTTGGGAACGGCGAGGCTGATATCAAATCTAACCAGATTCCCACCCGAATCACCAAAAGGTAGAACGTCACATTTGGGTGCCGCGACCGATACCAAGCCAGTTGGTCGTCACAGGACGAGACAACACGACTGACGCGACAGGCGGACGTCACGTTTGGAGCAGCGACACCCGGACGGAGCAGCGAGGAGCGAACAGCTGGCGCCGCGGCGAAGACGTCACAATTGGTGCTGTTTAGGGACGTCACAACTGGTGTCGTGACCGGGATAGGACTCTGGAACGGCCACGTCACAGCTGGCGCCGTGGTAGATCAGGATAGAACGTCACAGTCGGCGCT